>PVLD010008173.1:0-85950 GCA_004027595.1 Dinomys branickii | reverse complement strand
GCACCCATGTTTATAGCAGCACAATTTGTAATAGCTAAAATGTGGAAGCAACCCAAGTGCCCATCCACAGAAGACTGGATTAAAAAATTGTGGCATTTTTATATAATGGAATATTATTCAGCTATAAAGAAAGACAGTTTTGGGGACTTTGTAGGCAAGTGGTCAAAACTGGAGTCCATACTCATAAGTGAAATAAATCTGCGATACATGTGCAGGCAACACATTGTATCACTGTTGTAAGAACCCGAGGGTGGGAATATAAACTAAGAGACATGAAGGAAATCTGTTCAAAAAGAAAGAACAGATGGGACTTGGGAAAGGAGAAAAGAAAGAGACAAAAACGTATGTATGTATATATGAATATACATATAAGCAGGAGGGCTAACATGGTTCTACTATTGTATTATGTCACTTAATGCTAAGGAATAATTGATGACGGGTTATTTGATCAATATTGTATGTCTGTAGGTATTATCCTGAACACACACTTCGAAGATATCAATATGCAAAGCAGCAACTATTGGTGGGTTTTTGTTGTTGTTGTTGTTGTTGTGGTTTGCCTGTTTTGTTTTCTGTCTTTGGATGTTTCGTTTTTGTGTTTTTCTGTTGTTGAGAGGATTAATGGTCTGACCAATTTTGCATGTCTGTATATGGGTTCATATATTTACACTTCGAAGACATCAATGGATAAAGCAATAACCACTGTTGAGACCATGTCACCTTGTCTATAGATCAGTTGTGATTGTACTATTTTTTATGCTAATTGGTGTCTGTTTGTTAATAGGTTTTTGTACTTTTATTTTTTTTTTAAATAAATAAAATAAATAAAAGCTGTTGGATAAAAGAAACAGTTCACATATAAAGGAAAGCCCATCAGAATGATGGCAGGCTTTTCAACACAATCTCTCAAATCAAGAAGAGCAAGAAGAGTTTGAAGCATTTGAGGTCTTGAAAGAAAACAACTTCCAACTCAGATTGATGTTTCCTACAAAATTACCTTTCAGAACTAGAGGAGAAATAAGACACTTCCATGACAAAGAACCAATGAAGAAATTCATGACCACACAAACTAACCCTATAGAGTATTGAAAGATATTCTACACAGAAAGAAATGTCAACACAATTCCAAGAACAACAACATAAAGAAACCACCAGCATAGCAAGCAATTAAACAGAGGAGAAAATCAGGGAACCAACAGCAGGAAAATATTATGACAAAGATAAGCCAATACATATCAGTTATAACCATCAATATAAATGGCCTCAATTCACCAATCAAAAGAAACAGATTTTCAGAACTTATCTAGAAATGAGTGCCAAAAATATGCTATATAGAAGAAACACATTTAACTCAAAAGAAAATTTATAGACTGAAAGTCAAAGTATGGAAAATAATATTCCATGCAACAGGAATCCAGAAAGAAGTAGAAATAGCTCTTCTGTTTGGAGAAAATATGAACTTCAAACCAAAAATGATCAAAAGAGACAAAGAAGGTCACTACATACTGGTTAGGGGAAAACTTCAAGAGGAAGAGATTACACTAATATATGCACAAAATATGGGAGTACCAAACTATATAAGGCAAGTATTAATAGACATGAAAAATCAAATAAACAATAACACAATTGTAATGGAGACCCTAATACCCCATTGTCACAAAGAGATAGATCAACTAGACAAAAAAATTCAGCAAAGCAATATCAGAACTGAACCAAACCTGTGACCAAATGGATTTAGTAGATGTTTTCAGAGTGTTTCATCAAATGTCATCAGAATACACATTTTTCTCAGCTGCATATGGAATGTTCTCTACAGTAGGCCATATACTAGCCCATAGAAGATGCTTAAATAAGTGGAAAGGAACTAAAATTATCTATGCATATTATTATAGTGCAATGAAATTGGAAGTTAATGGCAAAAGAAACTGCAAATGCTTAATAAACACATGAAAATTAAATAATACCCTCTTAAACAGCCAATGATCACAGATGAAATTAAAAAAGAAATTAAACCATATCTACAACTAAACAAGAAAGCAGATACAACATATCCAGAACTTATGGGATCCAATGAAAGCAGTCCTAAGAGGGAAATTTATAGCGGTGAATTCTCACATCAGGAAAACAGAATGAGCACAAATAAACAACCTAATGTTACACTTGAAGAAAAAAAGAGCAAGACAAGCCCAAAACTGATTCAAGGGAGGAAAGTATAAAGGTCAGAGCAGAAATTAACACAATGGAGACTAGGAAAACAATACAAAGAATTAATGAATCAAAGAGTTGGTTCTTTGAAAGAATAAACAAAATTGATCAACCCCTAACTAACCTTACCAAAAAAATGCAAATTCATGCAATGCTAATTCCTCAATAAGGAACGAAAAGGGTGAAATCACTACAGACCCTGTGGAAACTTAGATCATTAATACCTACACCAAAAATCTTTACTCTTATAGGAGGGAAGACAAAGAAGAAATGGACAAATTCCTGGATACATATGAATTACCCAAGCTGCATCAAGAAGATATAAAAATTCTGAATAATCCAGTATCAGTTAATGAGATTGACAATGTCATTAACTTACCAAAAAAAAAAAAAAAAAGCCCAGGTTTGGGTGGATTCAGTGCTGAATTCTACAAGAAATTTAGAGAAGAGTTAATACCAGTACTCCTCAATCTCTTTGGTTAAATTGAAAGGGAAGCAATCCTCCCTAATTAATTCCTGGAGGCAAGTATTACCATGATACCAAAACTAGAGAAAGACCCATCTAAAAAAGAGAACTACTGACCAATCTCCCTAACGAACACAGATGCAGAAATCTTCAAAAAGACACTAGAAAACACAATGCAACAAATCATCAAGAAGATTATATACCATGACCAAGTGAGGTTCATCCCAGGAATGTAGGGATGGTTCAGTATTTGCAAAGTAATAAATGAAATACACCATATCAACAGAACCAAAGACAAAAATCACATGCTTATCACAGCAGATGCAGAAAAATCTTTTGGCAAAGTGCAACACTCATGCATGATAAAAACCCTACAGAAAATTGAAATAGGCAGTCATCACCTCAATACAATAAAAGCCATTTATGATAAACCAACAGCCAACATCATATTAAATGGATAAAAACTGAATGCTTTCACTCTAAAATTAGGAACAAGAGGAGGATGTCCACTGTCACCACTCATATTCAACATAGTTCTGTAAGCATTAGCCAGAGCAATTAGATGAGAGAGAGAGAGAGAGAGAGAGAGAGAGAGAGAGAGAGAGAGAGCTAAAAGGAATAAAGATAGGAAAGGAAGAAGTGAAATTATCATTATTCACAGATGACATGATAATCTACACAGAAGATACTCAAAACTCCACCAGAAAGATTATGGATTTAATAACCAAATTCAGTAGTGTAGCTGGATACAAAGTCAGCACTCAAAAATCAATAGCATTCCTATTGCTGCACCAACAAAAACAAACCTACAGAAACAACAAGCTCACTGAGAGGGAAATTAGGGAAACCACACTCTTCACAATAGAGTTCAAAAAATTAAATACTTAGGAATCAATCTAATGAAGTGAAAGATCTAAACATTGAAAATTGCAGTATTCTGAAAAAGGAGATTGAAGAAAGCATATCAAAAAATAGAAAGATATCCCTTGCTCATGGATAGGAAGAATCAACATAATGAAAATGGCCATACTTCCTAAATTGTTACACAGATTCAAGGCAATCCCAATTAAAACACCATTAGTTTACCTCACAGATCTAGAGAAAACATTCCTAAAATTCATTTGGAACCAGAAGAAACCTAGAATAGCAAAAGCAATTCTGAGCAACAAAGGCAAGGCAGGAGATATCACAATCCCTGACTTGAAATTGTACTACAAAGCTATTGTGATAAAATCAGTATGGTACTAGCAAAAAAAAAAAAAACAAAAAAACTGAGGACCAGTGAAACATACTAGAAGATGCAGACACAACTATAAACACACTCAACCACCTTGTCTTTGACAAAGGGGCCAAACATGTTCACTAGAAGGAAGAGAGCCTCTGTAATAAATGGTGCTGGAAAAACTGTCTTTCCACACGCCAAAGACTAAAATTAGACCCATGTCTATCATCATGCACTAAATTAAAGTCAAAATGGATCAAAGATCTAAATACTAAAACAGAAACACTAAATCTACTAGGAGAGAAAGTAGGTAGAAATCTTAAAGACATATGGGTGGGCAGAGAGTTCATGAACAAAACCCAAACTGCATGGGAAATACTTCAATGAATCAACAACTGGGATCTTATTGAAAAGCTCTGGTACATCAAAAGAAATCATCAACAGAGTGAAAAGACATCCAGAGAGTGGGAAAACATTTTAGTCTATTGTCCTTTGGACAAAGCACTTATATCTAGAACATGAAAAAAATTGAAAAAACTCAGATGCCTCAAATTCAATGACCCAATCCTTCTCAGATGAAGAAATAGGAATAGCAAATAAATATATGAAAAAATGTTGAACATCATTGATCATTCAAGAGATGCAAATTAAAACAACACTGAGATTCCATCTCACCCCATAGACTGGCTATCATCAAGAAATCAACCAATAACAAATGCTTGTGAGGCTGTGGGAAAAATGAACCCCTCTCCACTGTTAGTGGGAGTGTAGACTGGTAAAACCACTGTGAAAGTCAGTGTGGAGATTTCTCAAAATAATTGGATTAGAGGTACCATTTGACCCAACTATTCCTCTTCTGGATATTTTCCCAGAAGAATTAAAAACATACCACAGTGATATATATACACAACCATGTTTATAGAAGCACACTTTGTAATAGCTAAATCTTGTAAACAGCCCAAATGCCTGTCAACTGATGAATGCATAAAAGAGATGTGGTTTTTCTATACAGTGGAGTACTACTCAGGTATAAAAAATGATAAACTCGAGGTTTTTATAGGTAAATGGATGCAAGTTGAGACCATACTCATGAGCGCAATCGATCAGAATCACATGTGTAAACATCCTATTGTCTCCCTAATGTAAGCAGCTGAAAGAGTAAATAAGATCTAAAATGTGTGGTAGATTTTGGACAATGGGAAGAAACTGCTCAAGGCAAAGAGAAACTGGGAGGGTGGAAAGAGAAAAGAAGACAGGGAAAGGGAAAAGGAAAAGGAAATAAATATATACAAGATAGTTACAGTGCTAATTTCTATTAGTTCACTGAACAAAAGGTTTGTGCTTATATTGTTTGATCAATTTTTCTTGCCTATATCTTGTAACTTAAGCAACTACTTTGAACATAATATGCAATATATTAACTATTCTCACTTTTCTACTGTCTTGTTTTGAAATTTTGTATCATTGTTGTTATTGCTTTTTCTCTTTAAAATAAAAAAGAAACAAGCAGCCACACATGTCATATTTTTTACTCTGATGGTTCTGGACTTGATTAGTTAATCATCTGTTCTTGGGTATGAAGATTCTCATGCTGTGTGAAGAGCTCCCAGCACCCAGATACTGGGTGAAGTGGGAAGTAAGTGGGGCGCCAGGGGCCTGGATCCTGTTTATAGAGCGGAAGCTCAGAAGCCCTTGCAGGGAAAAAGCTTTGGATTTGCTACCTCTCTGTACTGAATGGAATACAGGCCAGCACTGATGCTCCCTTGGGTGTATAAAATGCCTCAGAAAATTCCATAACAAACCTCTGAGGATGCTATAAATTTCCAGCATGTTGCAATAGATTTAATTCAATTTTTGTTATTTTAACAGCCCAGGAGTTAGTACTTAGAATCAAATGCCTTCAGGATCCTTCTGCCAGTTGGTTAGTGTTTATGAAACTGCCAGGCTGTAAAGACAGAAAGATGAATGGACTTGGCTGTAACAAAGAACTCACAGACCACCTGGAGGAAGAGATACTAAAGCCCATGATTAAAATGCAAATCTTAGGTGTTATAACCATGTGTTCCCCAAAGGCCAATAAGAACAGAGGAGGAAGCACCCACTCCCTGAGGGAATTTGAGAAGTTTCCACTGAGCAAATAGTACTTGAGCAGAGAATGACTAGTTTTCTTTTAGGCAAAAGAAAGTCAAAGAAAACCCATTACAGAAAGTTAGAAGAAGCACACTGGGTAGAGGAAAGGCTGTGTGCAAGACACAGAGATAGACAGAAAGGAAAGCTGCATATATGAACAAAAGAGAGGATTTCAATATGGTGGGAGCTTCAGGTACAAGCTGGGAAGGGCAGAATACACAACCTGAAAAGCCAGAGTGCTTCAGGGAAGCATGTTTGTCCACCTAGCAGATTTGCCCTTGTCCCTGACAGCCAGTGTGAGCCAAGGTCAGGCCTCTTCTGTCGCTGTGATACAGCCCCGTCTGTGCAACCTGAGGTGCTGCCACTACCCAGATTTTAGATGGCTCTACCCGAGTTGTTTGACAGTTTGCTCAAAAATATCCAGTCCAGTTTTGAAGACAGATTAGAATACCTGCTGTCCTTGTGGAAGCTATTCAAAGTCTTGTTGCTTCTTTTTGTTCCTCAAATAATCTAATTTTATTCCTGCCTCAGCCCTTTGTACAACTACCCATGCTGCCTGGAAGGCTGTCCTCTGTCTGTTCTTATGACTTATCGCCAAGCCTCAGCTGACAAGCAATCTCTGAAGACACTTTTCCTGACCGCCACCAACTGAGTGATCGTTTCTCATGGCCACTTTGCTCACCACCTACCTATCTTCCATCCATAATTGCCTTGTTTATGTCTTAAATACAACTAGGCTACAGTTCCATGGAGTCCGGGACCTACCCTTGTTCACACTGTATCCCTAACATTTACGACACAGGAAATACAGTCTGACGTGTTGATAGATTATGTAAATGAATCCCTGCATTCAGATCAAAATATCCAAGGAGGGCGATGAGGGTCCCAAGAAATGCATTAAAGCATCTTCCATCCCATTAGAGTCTATTATACCAAACACTGCTCCTTTTCAAAAGAAAAAGAAAGAAAACACTGTGGTTGTTTATGTGTCTGTGTGTCCCGTGTTAATTTTAGGGATTCTTGTGAGACCCTGAGAAGATTTTAATCCTTGCTCCTACAGCTGAATATAATTGAACAGAACTCATGTTTCACTGTGCCGCTCTGGAATGAGCAATGCTGTTCCTATGGTGGTGAGAGCTTGAATTCTGCTGAGCATAGCTCAGGAAGCTCGCTCCCTAGTGATCTTCTCTTCTTTGCATTTATTCATAAGAGCTATAAAATAATTGTCTGGTGTTGTGAAATACAATAAAAATATTCAACCTAGATTTTGAAGATCAATGGCTTTAGAAAAACACAAAGTAATATTGCTAAGTTATGAAACAGAGACTTATGAGCCATCCCCCTAATGAGAGAGTAGTTCATAGGCCATTCAAAGAACCTGGTCGTATACTTGCTTCTGCAAACTATCATTCTTAACTGATGCCAAATGAAACAATGGAGATGGTCATCACTTCTTGGCCTTTTGGCTAAGATCAAATGTGGAGATGGTGAAAGACAAGGGCTTCCTCTGAATTGCACTGCCGTTTGAAAAATACCTTATGATCAGAATTCAAAGCAAGAAAATTTTTGCAAAATACTGACACTCATCCAGCTATATGGGTGGCAACCAAACTAGAAAAAAGTGTGAAGACTCAACAAATTGATCAAGAAAATATTTCAAGCAATTTGATTATGGGCTTGTGTCAAAATTTTATTTCATACCTGCCACAAACAAGGAGGCGAATTTAAAGATTTACTTTTGGAAAAGACATAGGAAAAGGAATGGTTAAATGTGGCTAGATGGTCTTTAGTTGACCGAGATTATAAGAAGTTATCCTGATTAAATGCCGTTAAAGTCCTTGGAAAGATGCACCAGAGTATGTTCACCAAATTCCCAGAAGAGGTCCTAATCTAATTAAAGTTCTCAGAAAAGTGCTTAGCTGTTCCACTCAAGAATGGACAGCTTTTCCCAGAAGGTTATTGTAAATAACTTTACAATGTGATTTTATCCCAGGCCATGTTTGGGACTTTCCTGCCTATATTAATAGAGAAAATGTTTGCAGTTGCATCTGTATACTTAGATATATAGTGTACATATCTCCTTAAGTGCAAAGCAAGCTGTCACATGTCCATGAACTAGTACTAGAACTAGAAAAAGAATGACTTCAGACATCACTGGGGCTGATGATACTCCAGTCCCAATGGTAGGTCATCGTCAGGTGTAATTAGTGCTGTAGGTAGAACCTTACTGCAAAGTGTATCTTGAGCCTGTTTAAAAATAACGTTAATGACAGAGAAAAAGGATGGCTTATGGAACCTAGGGTGGAATGCAGCTGGGTCTTGACAAGGTTTCAAGAAGTGAGTAGGGACATGGCAGGGCTCCAGGGAATGCTCTTTCTCATCTCTTGCTCTATTCTGTGTAGATGATCTTGGGGGGCAGCTTTTCTTGCTCCCAAACCAGTGGAAAGTGGTATCCAAAGCTCCCAAGTTCATGCAGTTGAGCCACACTGAGGAACTAACTTTCTTCCTTGCTCCTGATTCCAAATTTCTGAGAGTGTTTCCTGAACATGGAACATTCTTACTCCATTAAATTAGGGGCAGGGGAGCTGGACTTTATCCTATGAAAAGGCCCCCTGGGAGCCCTCCCTGTAGACTGGGAGACTTTGATAGAAGGAAGAGTTAATATCAGGTGCCTGTGTTAAAAGAAGAATTTTAGACATGCAGAATTTAGCAGAGCTTATTGAGCAACGATATGATTAATGAATCGGGCATCAGTTTGGACCAACAGTGGTCCAGAATGCTCCACTCCACACACACATGGTTTATACACACAACCCGAGAGCAGGAAGGGATGTACAGAGGTACCCTGCTTTACCGCAGTGGCATCTGCCTGATATGATCATATTTTTGTCAGCTTTCAGCCTCTGATTAGTTGGAGATTCAAGTGTTATGTCGGTTGAAACTTGGCTCCTCGTTACAAGGGTATAGTTCTGAAAGGTGTTACAGTCTACGTGGGCATAGTTACTGTAGGGTCACTGTGTGTGAAGAAAACTTTAGGCCAAACTTGAAATGTATGAAGGCAGCTTTAGGCAAAACCGAATTCAGTTTAATAGCTAATAACATCAAAGTTTATGAGTTTAGGCTTATCAAAAATAGGAATTGTTTAAAAGTTCAGTACAGTGAAAGGGAAACCAGTCACTACTGCTCAGCTTTATAGAACAAAGAAATCTCAGCTCTGGAAGACACCAGGGATATCGTCCTCTCCAGGACCTCCTACGCCAGCCAATCCCCAGATATAGCTTTAGTGCTTTTAAAAACAGGTTTCCTGGTTCTTGCTCATGTGATTCTCTGATTCATTAAGACTGAAATCTGCATTTAAAAATTGTCCTTATTGATTGTCAACCAGATTTGGGGATCAGTGCCCCATATATACTCTGGGCTCTAATTAGTAAAGAAATCTCATTTCAAGGTATTTTAGGGAAACACATTCATAGTATGGATTATTCTTAGCAGTTTTTTAGTCTAAGAATTAGAAACTTTTTAATGAAATGAAATACAATTTTTCTCTGCAAGTGAAACAGACAAGGCACATTTCACCTTGTACCTATTCTTAATGCCTATTCTTTCCTAATTTCTATAGAGACCTTTCAGCATGTTTACACATTTCCAGTTTTGGAACTACAGTCAAGCTGCAATCACATATATGCATTGTTTGAATTCAACTATATATACCTGAACAAAAATGTTTTCATTTAGTATGTGCTAGAAATTTTGATATTCACTGCCCAAATTTCATCTTGAAGACACCCTTCCAGCAGTAACTGCAGTTATGTTGGTGTTATGGTTGATACATTGTGTCAACTTGGGGAGTCTAGAGGTTTGGCTGAGTGATTCAGCAGGAAGCCAGGGTGCTTACATTTTGTACACATCCTGAGCCTGTGGAATTGGAGGGCCTGGAGACTGTGTGAGAGCTACACACCCCCTGGGTGGGGGTAGCCTGTTTACAATGTAAGAGAAGGAGAGAGGCTGCTTGCAGCCATTCCTCCCTTTTCCTTGTTTTTGCTGTTCTCTGCTGCCCTGAACAGTTTGCCCTCTGCCATGTGCCACTCTGCCTCAGAACCAGCCAAGTATGGACTGAAACCTCCACAAACTAAGCTAAATAAACCTTTCCTTCATTTTGGGCGTTGGGTATTTTGTCTCAGCAACGAGAGAAAAGTAACCAAGACAGTTGGCTATTAACCTGTTCTGAGGAATGTGCTGGATTATGTTCTCTAGAGAAGCTTAAAAATGTACCTTGGATGGTGCATGCAAATTCTTGGGAAGCAAGTTTTAGTGCCAGAGAAGAAATAATATCAGACATTGGACAGAGATGCAAAGTCAGAGACAGGAGGAAGAGAAGAGAGGTTACTAGAATTACTGGAGTTACTAGAACAGCCTGGGAAATACAAATACGAACCACACTCAGGCAGGACAAGCCACCAACAGGCGGAGAAGAGTGCGACTTCCCAGGGCCCCCTCTCACTGAGGCTGTGTGAGGTGGTGAGCAGGTGGGCCTGCTTAAAAGCCAAGGCTGGATAGCTGCAAAAACGCTGGTCTGAAACACGTTGGAGCTTATCATGTGGAACTTTGTTTATACCCATACTTAAATGATTTCCTACATCTCTTCCCTTTTTCCAAACCCATTTGCTATTCACTAACTCACATCTTGTTATACTTTCCTATGACTTTTCTAGTTTCCTTCCTTCAGCGTTTTCAATACAGCATGTTAATCAGTCCTGCTGTGCTCTATGCAATGATACATGTGTTTTTAGTGGAAAGACTTAGTAATACTAATTTGCTTGATTGTTAGACATTTTCTTTGTTTTCCAGGAAAAGCAGAGCTACAAATGAGTAGGAGATGTACAAACAAGGGGAGAATGAACATGGGCCATAATTCGGACCTTTGCCATCAGCAGCTCACTGCAGCCCTGCAGTGAATTTTGAGCACGTGTCTGTAGGGTTAGTGAGTAGGAAGTTGGAAAAGACTTTGGAGGAAAATGGGGAAAACTGTAAAAAATTGAAAAACTGGGACTCATCTCTATGGAATGGCATGGCTGGTTTAAAAGGAGAGAAGCTTGCTAGGAGGGGCTGAAGTCAAGTGGGAGCATAATCTGGGGGAATAGAATGTTGGGAGTGGTCTCTGCAAAGACAAGACACATCATCCGGGCGCATCATTTTATTAAAATATTGTGGGGTGAGGAGCAGATTGTTTATATATGAATCAATTGTAGATACACCATGGAGTAGAGTGCAAGAGTCTCATACATTGTTAAGATAAAATACAAAATTAAAAGAAATGTCAACCTTTGTCAGAGCTGTTGTGATTTAGCATTGTGAGTTCCGGATATATTCATTTCATTTCCTTCCTTCCTTCCTGCCCGTTTTCCTTCCTTCTTTCCTTCTTTCCTTCCTTGTTCCCTCTCACCTCTCTCCTCCCCCTCCCTCCCTCCCTCCTCCCTCCCTCCCTTCCTCCCTCCTTCCTTCCTTCCTTCTTGCCTTTTTCTTTCTTTCATTCTTTCTCTCTTTGGTATTGGGATTGAACCCGGAGCCTTTGCACTGAATTATATTCCCAGCCCCCTTTTAAAAATTTTTGACAAGGTCGTTAAATTTCCCAGGCTAGCCTCAAACTTATGATCTTCCTGCTCTGGCCTCCCAGAATGCTGGAATTATAGGCATTTTCTACCACTCATTTAATTTCTTCAGTGACCAGGAAGCATTTGAGATTTAGTTACAATAGGAGGATGGCAATCAACGTTCTACCAGCCCAACATAATTAGAATCATAGTTTGACAGAGTATTTTAAATTATATACAAAGAAGTACTTTTACTGAAGGCTATCATAAATAAATTAGACTATCAAAATTGAGAAACCTTTAGGAGCATGTCTTACCTTAGAGAAAAACTAACATGAAAAGCAACTGATAAGGTGTCCTCCAGCACTGCTGGGTGGGCTTCTGTGAGGCAGAATTGTGGTAACTGTATGCTTTTTTCTTTTGATGAATTTTTCTTTGCTGAAGTGGGATGAGGGCTAGTAGACCTCTTGCCAAAGATCTCAGAGGACAAGACTGAGATAGATTTGTCCAGAATGTTGTTATGTTTAGACCCATCTGGCCACAAATTAGCAAATTACCAGGCTGGGACTCCTCAGGATTTTGGTATAGAAAAATTAACCAATTTTAATTATAAAAGAGATATAATACAGGTAAGTGAATGGTAAATATCATTCTCTTTCTTGGGCTTAGTTTCCAGAAATAACTACACATCATACTTTTTACTTACCCTTCTGTAAATTCTCTATGCAATACTGTACTAGGACCCACCCACCCGTACATACATTTGATCAAGTTATCTATTTACCTATTATTATGAATATTATCTACCTACCTAGCATATATCTTTTGCTTTTTTCATTCAAAATTTACAGGACATTTACCGTGCAATTTTCTACTTGGTTCTTACAGCAACATTTTCATTGTCATTTGCATTGTCACGGGGTTGTACACTTGTAGTTCAGCCTTGTATTGCAGGATCTTCCAGTTGGGTGGTAGATGCAGCGAACTGTTGGTAACTGTTCACTCCTGTTTCTTTCTGATGAAGATAATTCTGACTTTGTGCGGGACAGCGAAGTCCTCCAACAAACGTATTTGTGCCCCAGACTCGGGAAGGGGTGGCATGTTGTATAGCTGGACCTTCACGGAATGACAATATGCCATTGTCTGGGCACATCACAGTTTATTCTGCCCATCAAAAGAGGCCGACAAAGTGTGGACAAGGAGGTTGTTTACAATTGTTGCTATTGAAGTCAATCTGCAATCACTCCCCATTCTGCTTCCCTCCATAGACAAGAAAATCAAGTTTATGTGGTAGAATTTTGAGCAGAGGTCAGTAAGTGGAGGTGTTTGGGGGGTGAAGAGCAGCCATCTTTTTGGCTGGCGTAGTCTGGAGATCCTGACATTTTATTAATAATAAAGGCTGAGTCAGCAGTACGTTGTGTATTGTCGGTCAGTGCTTACAATTTGCCACAGTTGCACTTTTCTAAGACAGTTTCTCGGCAACTTCTTTGCCTGTCCACTTCCAACACCTGTGGCCAGGGCTCAGAGTCTGCAGCAATCTGGATGTTACTGGCATTTGCATTCCGCCTGGGTTGACTTTTTACTTCATCGTGACTGTATCAAGGGAGAAGGGTGAGTGAAGTCAGTCCCGCTCACGGGAGCGAGTTCATCCAGGCTGTGGGCAAACTTATTCTGTTGCATCTTGCTATCCAAAGTGGGAGAAACTGAGGTCACACGTCATAGGCAAACAAAATGGAATTCAAAAATATTTCTAAGAAATTCCACTTTGTTGAAAATATGATGCACATAGATATGGGCAGGAGGGATAATCAACAGACGCAACAATCAGAAAATGTATCACTTATCAGAATGGACACCATCTTAAGCAACTGGCCTGGCTATATTCCTCTGTACCAAATGACTACCAGCACAGCTCAGGGAAATAGGATGCTTTTTATCCCCGGGTACTAAATTAAGTGCCAGGTGGGCTTACTGTAGTGGGTTCTTATCTCTCCCAACCAGTTGGTGAGAACCAATCTTCCTAAATCCCCCCCCCTTTAACAGATCCCTCAGATTATATCATAAATGATTATCTATTTCTTAAAGGCCAAAATTATGAACTTGTATGTGTTGCAAGTGTCAGAGTCCAATTCAGATTATTATTGTAAAAGGGGAGATTCTTTGTTCAGATGACTGAGAAGCCTAGGGTGGACAACTTCAGGCACATTGAGATTTAGGCTTGATGGTATTATTAAGACTCTTTAATAATTATCGCTGTCCACTTTTATTTGTTAGCTTCATTCTCTTCACTGGCAGCTGTCTTTTTCTAAATTGCTGGACAAGCCAGCCTCATGGACATGGCAACATTTGCACTCAGAGTCAATTTATCTTGACACTGGAGAGGTCCTAAACATAAACATGGGAGCAAGCTAAGCCCAAACTATTTGAGCTGGACTCTGATCAACAGAACCTCCAACCTGATTTCTAAACAATCTCTCCTTTGAGTGTTGGAGCTGTTTGTTATGCAGCATTAGTATGGCAATAGATAACAAATACATATGACTATTTCTAATCCCCCAGTGCTCCACCATACTTTGTGAGCTGTGAAGGAGCATGGGATGTGTGCTGTTTATCTTTGTGCTTTCCAGTTGCTCTTAGAATAACCCTTTGCACTTAGAACTTGGCCAAAAAATATTTTTTGATGGGGCTCCAGCTATTTCCTAATTACTTTACTTTTTGCCTCACAGAAATATGTTAAGTGACGTCATTGAAGTCACTTGAATGACTTCCACCCATTTTACTTAATTGCTATCTCCATGTATCCATTGTGATTGGTCTGGAATTGCTCACTGGTGGTCTCTGTGCTGATGATTATTGATAGGTTTTTTTCTGGCCTAGAGAGAGATAAAACAGAATCAGAATGCCTTTATTTCAGGCATGGAGAAGACCACAGTAGAAAGGATGAACGTGGAGCTTCTGTGGGCCTGGCCTGGGGACAAAGGCTAAATAGGGCCAGGCTGGGGGTGGGGTTTAGGGAGTGGACCGCCTGACGTAGCAGACCAGGATTGGGTGGGAGCAAGGGAAAAGGAAACAGGATATAGGACATTACAAAAAGGAAAGTAGGAAGTCGTAATTTGACTCTGAAGAAGGGTGGGGCTTAATACATGGCCTCCAGCGGGCAGCACCATAATGGCTTGGTGCCATGGTGACTCAGCAGGAAGCTTAGATGAGAAATCTGCCTTTTGGTTATGAGGGCAATGACTCCTATTAGACTGCTTCCTGCTGAACAGGGGCATTGCTATGATGGGGGTTGAGGTGATGATGGCTGTCACCTTTTTGAAAACCAGTGTTGGAGATGTCTACTAGAGTGGCAAGTTCATTGGCTGTGATTGCGTGAAGCCTGAATTGAATAAAACTAGACAAACATTTTAAAACACAGGTCCCATCACTAAACAGGTTATAATCATGATTATAGGGCCCAGAAGAGGAAGTAGGAAGGGTGTCATGACCCAAATGTGTCACTCCACCAGGACCATGGTGTAGGAGAGGAATATTGGTTTTTTAGTTTCTGGTGTTTGTGCTGAAGTCAGGTGGGAAGACTTTTTACCTTGTCCATAACAATTCCAGATTCATTTACAAAGTAGCAACATTCTTCACCCAGTATAACATAGGTGCTTCCCTTATTGACTGTTAGGATGTCAAGGGCACAGCAGTTTTGGAGGATAACTACTGCAAGGCTATTAATTTGAAGCATGGCTTCTTTTATTAATTTTACTCTTTATTTAGGAGAAGGATCAGCTATGGTGCCATTTAAGGCCTGCTAAGTATAGTTAGTTAAGTCCTTGATATGTATCCTATAACACTGTCTTTAGACAAGACCTGGTGGTTTTCAGTAACAAGAATCTAGCATATTTAATGTTGGTTTTATCTGTATGGTTGGTGGGAGCTTTGTAGTCTCTAGGCAAGAATAAACCAAGTTTTTGGAGAAATTAGTAATATTATGGCATTGTTTTATGCATCTTGTATACTTTCCTGTTGGATGTTTAAGATCAAGTTAAAGTGAGATCTGTATGAATTAAAATTAACTTCTTGATATCTATCAAGATCAGTTAAATCTCTTCAGGATGTACCTAGGAACCATGTACAGTGCCTGTCAGTTCTCCTGTCAGTGTCAACCATCTGGATGAGTCACAGCCATTGCTTGACCAAGTTGCTTTCTTTGAAAGCTTGTGAGACTTTTTCTGTAGTGACTCTCCTTAGGCACACTATATACAATAGAATCATTTTCTTCTGTGGCCTCATGATCTCCTTGATCAGAAAATGAGGGAATCACCTGAGTTAGTTATATGATGTTGCAGCAGAGGTTCTTTTATGTCCTGAGTCTTTATTGACCAAAGAGGCCAAGTACCAAATATTGGCTGTCCTCTTTGCCCATATATCTTTCTATTTTGATCTCCTAACCTTAGTTGTTGAACATCAAGAAGAGAAGATTAATGTCATTATATTGTAATAGGAGCATTGAACTTAATTATCAAAATTTTATCTGAGTATTAAGCACCTTGAAATATAAAGTACAGCCAGAGAACCTTTACTTCTTACCAATCATGGATGTTCTAGTATTTGAATCCCTGTGGAATGTTAACAGACAACAGTTATATAGTTTCACAAAGATAATTTGAAGTAAAAAATCATACATAGTATTGTAATATAACAGACATGATGACATTTTTGTAGCACAATAGAATATCCCTTTTAGTCATCATCCCTACCTAACACATAAGGAGCTTTTACGTATCTTGTCCTTAAACAGGATGTCATTGAAGAAATTTGTAACATTGGGATTTTTAGTAACTAAGCATCTGTAAATGTAGTGGCATATACATAGCATATACATCACATAAGTTTTTGTTTAATGGTTAACATTTAAATGATGACCTCATGTTGGGCTGACGTGAACCTCTTAATACGAGTATCTGGAGCACAAGAGAAAGGCAGATGTCTGGGTCTGAAAGAAAATGTCTATCACTTTTCTAAACAATCCCAGTTTCACATTTTAGAATATTGTACATTTGGAAGACATGAATACATTTAATACATCATGAAATTGACAATAAGGAATTATTATTTTGTTTTTTAATCTAGTTTTGTACCAATTACATCTTTTAATCAAAAAACCTTATTGTCTTATCTTTGAAAACTTAACCTTCTGACAAAGGCCAGTGTGAACATATCACAATATTGTGAACAATGTCTATTGGGGTATGTCCCATAAGGCTATGGAGATTATTGGGGCTTCCTATTACTGAACAAGAACTGGAGAAATGTTTCCAGGCAGCCACTTCCTTATTCATCAGTTGGAGTCCTATCCAACAGTTTTTCCCTACCATAACAGAGTTTTATTTAATTATCTTAACAAATTTTTTTATGTCCTATGAACATATAACCTTTATAAAACCAATTTTGACATCATTTTGACCAGCTGGAAACCTTGGTGAAAGCATACCCTTAACTTAGATAACATTTATCTATAAGTGAAATTAAATTACAGGTAATTGTTTCAAAAATAAAGAAATACAAAAAGAAAAATTTGTTGAGCTGACATAAAACAGCTGTATACATATTAGACAGAGACAAAGAAAAACACATATACCAGACAATTTGCTTATAAAATCAGAGTGCACTCAAATATATTTTTGGCCAAATTGAATTATTATAATTCTTTAAGTTTGTAATTATAAAGACTAGTCAGCACTCTTTTATTTTTATTTTTGAAGGTCAGTTAGCACAAATCTCTTATAAGAAGAATTTGGAAAAAATTAAAACTTTTTATCTATAACTAATGGTTTTAGTCCTTTATTTTGTCTTAAGAATACCAACAACTTTTGTGTTCTATTTTGTGTCCCAAGACATTTATGGTATTGTAACCTTGAGAGGTAGTGCACAGGTGAAGGGCTGAGTGGGTTTAGGGAGAGTGAGGGCCATAGCCCTTAGAAGAGCTTCTTTTAATTTATGAATGGAAGAGTGTTAGGTGTGGGGGGCTCCAGGGTCTCTGATAAGGAGCCCTTGAAAGCTTTGTAGAGAGGTTGAGCTAGGGCAGCAAAGTTAGGAATCCAGAGATGAAAGAAGCTGGCTAGCCCAAGAAAAGATAGTACTTTTTGCTTGGTTGTGAGCACCTGTAGACTTTGGAGGCTTGCCTTGAGATCAGTGGTGATGGAGAGAGTGGTGGCAGTGAGTGTGAGCCCAAGATATTTGACCTTTGAGGAGGCTATTTGAGCTTTGTCAGGAGAGAGCAGGCAGGAGAGACCACGTACCCACTTTTGGAGAGGAAATTGAGGAGAGTGGCTGCAAGAGGTATAGCCAGAGTGTGAGAGAGAGAACATAAAAGGAGGTAGTCTATGTACTGAAGGAGGGTGCTGGGTTTGAGGCCAAGAGCTGTGAGGTCAGCAGCCAGGGCTTGGCTAAAGAAGTGAGGACTGTCTCTGAAGTGCTGAGGCAGGGCTGTGCATGTGTGTTGTAGGGACCTGAGTGTGCCTGGATTAGTCCACGTAAAAGTAAAAATATCTTGGCTGTCAGGGTATAAAGGGATAGTGAGGAAGGCGTCTTTGAGATCTAAGACCATGAAGTGGGTATGGAGGAGGACTATGAGAGAGCATAGTGTAAGAGTTTGGCAGCCCTGGGTAGACTGGGGTAACAGTGTTGTTGATTACCCTAAGGTCTTGTACTAGACAACAGGTACTATTGGGCTTGAGTACCAGGAGAATGGGAGTGTTGTAGGGTGAGTGGGTAACTCTGAGAAAACCCTTGTCTAAAAGGTGCTTGACTATGGGTTTGATACCCTGCTGATGTTTGGGAACTATGGGGTATTGGGGAACACAAGGGAAGACTGAAGGATCTTTGAGGCATATGAATATAGGTGAAGCATGAATAGCCCGAGGGGGTTAGAAATGTCTCAAACTATGGGGTCAACAAGGGAAGGAGGGAGTGGAGGGAATGGGCTAGCAGTGCGCTGCAATGGGATTTGGAGGACAAGAGCCATGGGGAGGGAGAAAGTAAAGGAGAAGTTAAGCGTTTGGAGGAGATCCCTGCCTAGAAGGGATGTGGGACACGTTGGTATTACTAGAAAACTATGAGTAAAAGAATTTGGAACCTGCAGTAGTTAGGTCCTCTTTGTAGGGGTTGTGTAGGTTGGCTGTCCACTTCCACTATGGAGACTGTGGATCTGATGCAGTGGCCTGAAAACTCAGGAAGAACGCTATATGTGGCCTGTGTCTACAAGAAGAGAGAGTGTCTTTCCTGAGATACCCAGTCAGACTTGGGGCTCCAAGAAGTTACCTGAATGGGGGCCAGGGACCCCAATCCCTGTCAATCCTCTTCAGCAGCAAGACCAAGGAGATTGGTCAACAATGAATTCGGTGGCCACGAGATCTGTGAGGGCAAGGAATTAGTAGATGGCTTACCTGCTCTCTGTTGGCTAGGACAGTCACACTTCCAATGGCTCTTGAGGTCGCAGAGTGGTCAGGGCCCCAGTGGAGGCCATAGGCTGGGGCAGTCTCATGCCCGGTGTCCTTCTTTTCCACACTTGAAGCTCCAGAAGGGGCCCTGGTGGTTCCGCCTTGTTTGTGTTTACCTGTCTTAGGAGCTCCGAGTGCCACTGCTAAAAGATCAGTTTTATATCTAGCAAACTTTTTTTGCCTCTTGTTCTTCCTTTTGTTTTTGTTCTCTATTGTTAAAGACACAAAAGGCCATGTTAAGGAGGTCTCCCTGTGGGGCTCCAGAGCCAAGTTCAGTCTTTTGTAATTTTGCCCAAATGTCAGGGACAGACTGAGAAATAAAGAAGGAATTAATAACAAGGGCTCCTTCAGGAGAATCTGGGTCTAGAAACACAGCTGGATTTTCGTTAGCCTCTTGGACTTGTTCTAAAAGCTTGTTGTAATTAGTGTGCTTATGGGCTAATTTGTGAAGGCACCAGTTGAACATTCAATCATCTTATGTTCTTTACCTGACCCATCTCCATTTTGATAATCCCAGTCGGGGTCCTGTTCTGGAATTGTAACAGACTCAGGGTCATTTTCAGCAGTATTTCCTTGATGTCTATGATCAGCTTCCTCTGGAGCCATCTGCCATGACTGAGTTCTTTGTTGAGAGGTGAGAGTGGTATTCAGAATCACAAAAACATCCTTAAATGTAAATCATAACAGTTATAAATTTAAACTCTCTAATATAAGTTTGTAGGTAGGCAGAGAAGGAACTTAATTTGTGGTTAATTTGGGAAAGGTTGGTGAGGGAAAAAGGAACATGGATATGAACTAGTCTCTCAGGGACAGCCTGTTCCCAAGGGCGCATACAAATTGAGGTTGAGATGAACTAGGAGATGGTGAAGTGGAGTCAGAAGGGGGCAGTGGTGAGCAGATGGAGTCAGGGCAAGATGGTGGAGAGTGGTCACATGATTTGCAACAAAATGGCTGCCAGTGACCATGTGACTTACAGGAAGATGGCCACTGGTCACCATCTTGTGACTTTTCACCGTGTGGCCATTTGGATCAGGTATGGTGGGCTGGAGGAGAAGGCGGCAATGAGGGAGGGGAAGAAGAGGGAGAAGAGAGGAGCTGTGAGATGAAATAGATACTGTATCTTGAGAGGATGGGGATCAGTCAGCCAATCACGGAGGAGGAGAATGAGACCAAGCATGGGGCCAAGCACATGGGGCTGAAGGTGAAGATGACAGCAGGCGGGTGGAGGGAGACAGAGCAGGGTCAGAAGATGGTGTGTAGAGGGTGGGGGCTAGGTGAACAGTGGGTTTGGGAGATTGAGAAGGCTCAGAAGTGGGCAAAGGAGAGTAGCAAGAAGGGAATTGGGCTGTTGGCTGAGATGGCCGGGGTGAGGGGGTTTGCTTATGTGGCTGACTGGGATCAGACTGAGATGAAGAAGGTAAAGAGTCAGCTTGTGGAGAGGGTGGAGGGGGACCAAAAGCAGGAGAAGCACTGTTGAGAGGGTTAGGAGAGGCTTTAGATGGGTGTTCTGGCAGCGTGGAGAGGGCCAAGCGTATTTGGGCCACCCCAAATGCCTGAAGGAGAGAAAGATGTGCCCTCGGAGCAATAACGGCTTGAATATGGGGCAATTCCTTCCATTTTCTGTTCTGGTAGCAAAAATTGTCTAGGTCTCTAAGAATATTGATATCAAAGGTACCATTGTCAGGCCACTGGCAATAAAAGATTAACCATTTTGGTTTGATGTTGTCTCTGACTCCCAAGGCATTTAAATTAAACAGAAGACAACTGAATGGAGTGTGCTTTGGAGGGTGGGAATTAGTGTTCCCCATTCTGTGGCCAAATTAAAGGTGAGCTGGAGGCTTACTCAGCTGGTCTTGAAACCCCTGAGAGGACCGTCAGCCTTTCCAGGGTGTGAGAGGGGAGAAAATGCCCAAATCTACCCTCCCATCATCACTGAAAGGCAAAAGGGCATCCCGAAGGGCGTGAAGGGTACATAAGTCTGGAAGGGAGTCCTGACATGGGCCTTCAGTTTTCCAAAAAGCAGCAAAAATGAAACAGGGCCTCCTGGAACTGAAGGAGGCTCATCTGTGAGAACCGGAGTGGGCCAGTGTTGGATGAAGGCAGGCACCAGCAAATATGCAGACAAAGGAAAAAGGCTTGTTGACAGGGGGTGGGGGGAGGGCTGCACAAACCGAAGGAGAGAAAGCCCTCTCCCTTAGTGGGCCTCATGGCCTGCACCTTCCAAGTCACAGCACCAATATGATAGGTTTTTTCCAGCACAGAAAGAAATAGGTAAAAAATAAAAATGCCTTGACTGTAGGCACGGAGAAGACCACAGCAGAAAGGAGGGATGTGGTGCTTCTGGGAGGCTGGCCTGGGGACAAAGGCTAAATAGGGCCAGGCTGGGGGTGGGGCTTAGGGGGTGGACCGCCTGACGTAGCAGACTGGGATTGGGTGAGAGCATGGGAAAAGGAAACAGAATACAAGGGAAGAAGTCGTAATTTGACTCTGAAGAAGGGTGGGGCTTAGCACATGGCCTCCAGTGGCCAGCGCCATAATGGCTCGGTGCCATGGTGACTCAGCAGGAATCTTAGTGAGGCAAGAAACCTATCAATTATAAGACCCAAACCTTCTTCCTTCCTGCACTTGATAACTACACAGTGGTAGAAGCAGTTGCCTGACCCCCTCTTTGTAGAACACTTTCTTTTTTCTGGCATTGTGGCACCACACTTGCTTAGTGTTTGTTTTACTTTGCCAGCTGCTCCTTTGTAGACTTCTCTGATGGACCTTTCCTATTCTTATTCTAAATGATAGAATACTTCATGGCTTGTGAGCTTGGATTTTTCTTCACTTTTTTTTCTGCCTTTCTATTCCTATATGATCTCTTCTATTCTCATGGCTCCAACAAATCTATTTTGATAACCCTCAAATACTTTTTTCCATCATTGACTTCCCCAGTTTATCTGACTGCCTGGCATCTCTCCTGGGTGTGTTATTAGTGACCCTTTCCATCACACCTGCTACTGCGCTCCCTGCAGTGAGCCCCCAGCCTCCTGCAAAGTGTTATGGTACATGGTGGGAAGAAAGAGCAAGAGATGAAATAGTGGCACAGTAGGGGTCTGGGATGGCCAGTTGTTCTTGGGCAACAAAAGCCCACAAGGCAGCCAGAACCTTGGTATTTATTGATTGCATCTGAGTCAAGGACAATGAATGAAAGGCAGCAAGGGTTTCTGGGAACAGTAACGGTGACTATGGTGGGCTGGGAAGATCAAAACATTCTTTGAAGGACAAGACAGGGGGCTAATGAGGAAACTGTAGTTTCTCCAGGTGTCTCCAGTGGGTCTTGTCTTGACCTGTGAGCCCCACAGCAGTCATTAGCCTCTAGGCTTTCAGCTGTGACCAGAGAAGAGCAGAGAGTTTCCACGTTCCAATCTGCCTCAAGGGCAGAAAAGGACAAGCATGGACGTCCTGTAGACTCAAGTTATAATTTGTGGTCTCCAACATGTCCTCTTTTCTGTTTACTTGACTGCAGAAGTTAAATCAGAGTGAGCTGTGGCTATAGAGCCTCTAAATGCCATGGGCCTGAGTTCCTGTGGCAGACAGAATAAAACCAGAAGACATAAACCAGTCACTATGAGTATAGCTGCATAAAACCATGAGTGGGCCTTGAGATATTTAAAAGCATCCAGCTGGCTGAGGGCATCAGAAAATTTACCCAAGCTTGTATTCACTAAACTTTTGAGTTTGTTGAGACATAGACAATATTTCCTTTTGTAAAGCTTCTAGCTCCAGAGTTATATTTTGAGGCATACATCCCAGGACCATTAAACTTTTATTAATAACTTCTGCTTGAATGCAATGGTCCATTTTGTACATGTGAAAGAAGTTTCATTCCAGACTACAGTTCCATAAAGAAAAACATAGGGATTGTAAATACATATTGAAGTTCTTGGCTAATACCGTTTAGCCCTGATTGTTTGTTTAGGCCCTGATTTGCCATTAAGCGAAGCCCATGGAGTTGGTGTGTGAAATCCTGCCTCTCCCAGGTAAGTTCTCCTTCAGGACGGGTCTGTGTGGCTGACGTGTTAACCGATTTCCAAAATGCCTCATGTCAACTAGAACCATTGTTAGCTCCTCCTCATAGGATCCCCCAGGTGCCCAATCAATAAAATTATATTGGCCCATAGGCATTTTCATCCCTTCTTTCCCTTGCAAGGATCCTAAGGAAGAGGGGTACCTTTTGTATACTTGTTCCAATAAGAAAGTTTTCACAGAAAGAAACATTAAGGGCAAAGGAATCAATCACTCCATCCACTATACAGATTGGACCAAGGGTCAAAAAGGCATGTGTGGTGGCACATTCTGTAATCCCAGCACTCAGGAGGCTGAGGCGGGAGGACTGCTGTGAGTGCGACTAGCCTGGGAGACCCTGTCTCAGAAAAATAAAAAATTAATTGATCATAATTATGTAGCCAATTTTGGGCATGAACAGGAAGGCATAATTGGGCTGTAGTGTCCTACTGTACACAAGAAGTGGGTAAATGCATGAGAGGTATAATTTATGACACCTTATCCTGCATCTCTGATAATGATGGAGGACCAGGTACCCAATCACCCTGACTATGATACTTTTTGATTTACGATACATTTCAGGAGAGTCAGCCCAGTTCATGGGTGTGAACAGAGGAGGATTAGGCACCTATGCCCATTTCTTTCTTCCTGTCACAGGGGTTATACCCATGGCGCAGGCTGTGAGAACCCCCATAGCAGTGAACATAATTTCCAGGGCTATGTGGAAGTCCCTGTTGTGTCATCAAACCCTCGCTTCTTACATAGTCTTCTCCAGTTGTCCCATTATTGGGCTCACACCTGAGGCAGTTGGCAATGGGGGCAGAACTGGAGCCTCCTCCAGTGTGACCCGGGGTCCCAGGCATCAGGACGGCAGCCATAGCATCTCTCTATCATCTACGGAAATGTAAGAAAACTCTCCTCCCCGGGTTACCAGCATTGCGGGCCCGTTCCCTTGGCCTGTCTGCGGGCCGCACCACAGGACTTGGGCTTTCCAAGTCTCAGCTAAAGAGGAAGAGCAGTGTTGCCAGCGGAGTGCGGTGGGAGGTAATGAGAAAAGAGGAACTGGATTTAAGAACTTTAAAACAAAAACTGCTAGATCTAGTTGCATCTGTGGTGACATCTGGGTTGTGTGGATTCCCCCTGTTTATTAATTGTTTGAAAGTTAAATGAAATCTTTTAGTAATTGCTTGCCCCTGAGGATTTTAAGGAATTTTGGTTATATGCTTAATTCCCCATTGTTGAAAAAATCGTTGAGTGGATCTGCTAATATGTTATACAATTTTAGGCAAAGACTGATAAACAGTGTTGTACATGATGGCCCCCTGTGTCCTTTGTAACTTGAGAAACAGGATTAACTATCATAATGTTATCTGGATATCAAGCACTTTGAAATATAAAGTATACCCAGAAGACTGTTATTTCTTACTGACTGTGAACATTTTGGTAGCTAATCTGAGTAGAATGTTAACAGACAACAGTTATAATTTATAGAGAAAGCTTGAGATCAAAAGTCATACATAATATGTTAGCATGACAATCATGCTGAGATTATTCTGTAACACACTTAAATCTCCATTTTGGTATAGAGGAGCATTTTTAGTCAGTCATCCCTATCTAGTACATATGACACTGTCACCTAATTTGTTGTCCTTTAATAGGACGTCTGTTATTGAAGAAATTTGTGACATTGTCTGGACCATTTGATGCTTAAGCATCTCTAAGTGTAATATCACATGTATAACAAAAACATCACAGAAGCCTTCTTTTAAAAAAATATTTTTGACAGGTGGTCTCATGTTTGTTTGATATATACCTCTTATGACAAGTAGCTGGAGCACAGGAGCAAAGCAGATGTCTGAATCTGAAAGAAAAAGCTTATCACTGTAAACAGTCCCAGTTTTGCAGTTTAGAAACCCTGTGCATCTGGAAGGCATGAATACATTTAAAATATCATGAGATTAGCAATGATGAATTGTCATAACCACATGAAAATCTTTGTCTCTTAATTTAATTTTGTACCAAGAACAATTTTAATGAGACTTTATTTTATTTATAGAAAACTTAACCTTTTGATGAAGACCAATGTAAACACAGCCATTTTACAGGGACAACAACATGTATTAAAACTTAAGATATAGATAACTACTTCAGTATTATAAAAGGCAGAAAGAAAAATTGCTTAGTTCAAACAAAACAGCTGTAAATAGGTTATAAACACATATAAAACAGTTTACCTATAAAACCAAAGTGCATTTGCATGTATTTGGCCAAGTTGAATTATAATAACTTTTTATAACTTTTTAAATTTGAAAGTATAAATAGATACATCAGAATTTTTTGTGGGTCAGTTAACAGAGGTGTCTTGCAGTAAGGATCAGAGGGAATAAAACCTCTTACATCTGTGGAAGTGGACAATTTAAGACAGGCCCTAGGATGAGATTGGGCATTCTGTCCAGTCACCCAGGTAAATTTTCTCTGTAGCAGTGCTGGCAAGGCTCTATTTAAACCTACTCTAAAAATATGTATCCCCGGTATCTATAACACACTTGAGAAACTCACTGATTGAAGTCTGTACCCACTGGCTCTCATTAGAAGTTAATGATTTAAACATAACATTACATCTCTCTAACAAGGACTGCAAAACCGAAACCAGCTGTTTAGCATTAGTTTTCTTTGTAATTAGGTTTGTTATATTTGTCAACATTTATTTGTTCTTAAGCATTTTGACATCTCCATGCTCTCCTTCGCTAGCCTCCGGGTCTGTCATCTCTACACCTTCTTTTATTTTTTTGGTAGGGGAATCAAATTCAGGACCTTGCACTTGCCAGGCAGGCACAGTGCAACAACCTATATCTCTGGCCCTTATTTTATAATTCTTATACAAGTTATTATCATACATTTACATTCTTACATAGTGCTGTAACAGCACATGTGTGTTGACCTGTGCTAAGTCATGTTTACCCAACTGTATCCCACTGTGTCTGCACTACACAAGTGGGGTCACATCCTGAGATATCCTAGGCACCCCTGAGCTTTGAAGCAGCCTGGGGGTCCCCACAAGAGTCCCTGTACTTGAGTGTTTCTCCCACCTCAGCCTCTCATGCAGCTGGGAATACAGGCATGAGGTACCATGCCCAGTTTGGCCAAGGGAAGCAGGGAAGGGGAGGCCACTGCTCTGTTACGTGGTTCTATTGTTGGTGTGCCCTGGCTGCAGTATTTCCTCACTGGCACAGGTTTTGTACCGCCACTGCCTCTGTTGCCACCACTCCTGAAGATGACCACAATGCCATCTTGGGTGTGCCTGAGCGTTTTGTTTTTTTAAAGCCTCACCTAGCTCTAGGTCTCCTGCAGGAGCCATCAGCACAGTGGGCAGTTATTCTTTCTCTTTATTTCCTTTTTTTCTCTTCTTTATTCTGTTTCAAAACAGAAACTCTAGGGCTACTGGTACTTAACGGCTGTAAAACACATTTTATCAAGCGCTAAGCTGAGAAGGTCTCAGGAGAAACAGTTTTTTCTCTGCCATGAGTTCTCTATAATTTTTCCACCTTGTCCTAAATTTCAGTATCTAAAGTTCTTGGCCGAGGGAAGGATTATACTTACTTATTTCCTGGAGTATTTTGATGATACTGCTAGCTGGCACTGTGTAACTTACCTTCTTTAAAAGAGAATTTAGAGAAAGATTTTAAGGAAAGAGATTTCATTAAAAAGGAGAGATTACCCTGTGTTTTAATCCCAGCAAAATTATTACTCAAGGCAAAAGCACGCATGGCTCCGTGCCCATGTGTCTCTGGGAATCATCACTTGAGATCTGAACACTATCAGAAACTTCATGTTGTCTTTCTGGTGCAAGAACCCAAAAGAGAAAATGGAACTGAAAACATACAATAGATATTATGAAAGAGAAATAAATTGCTCAAAGGAAGGAACAACTAGGTTGAAGGACAGGAGAAAAAGAAAGGAAGGAGGAAGGGAATATATATATGGGTAGCTGGGATAACAGTACTGCTGATGTCTAATGGTTTATTGAAAGGAACAGTTAACGCCTAATTATTTTTCTTTTGGACCAATTTGCATGCTTATATCTGGTGATCTGGACAGCTAATTTGAAGATAACAATATGCAATATAACAACCATTGGTGAACTCCTACCATCTTGTCTAGTGAAGCTCTGTATCATTTCTAATGTTTTGTTTTGTTTTTATTTTTTATTCTCTTTAATGGTTGGCTAAATCTTGCATTCTTACATCTGGTAATCTGAACAAATTCATTGAAGATAACAATACATAACAGCCACTGTTAATTCCTATCATTTAGTTCTGAAACCCTGTATCTTTTTTATAGTTTGCTTTTGTCTATGTTGTTGGTATGTTGCTAGTGTTCTTTTTTTATAATTCTCTTTAAAATAAAAAGAAATTTCCGGCAAGTCCACCAGGCAGGGAAGGACCCCATGGGTTTGGGCAACAATGGGCACCCATTATTAGCAACACTTCCCACAGTGCCAATTACAGGGAACCCCTGTAGGGAATCCTCAGTCTCCTACCACTTTATGATGCATGGTGGGAAAGGAAAGAAGGAGGAAGAGACAAAAATAAAGGGTGTATAGCAGGGGTCTGGGATGACTGGCTCCTCTCAGGGCACAAAAGGCACCCAGACCCTTGGGTGTTTCTGGTAACAGTAGTGTCGACTACAGTGGGCTGCAAAGATCAAAGCACTCTTGCAAGGACAAGGACAAGACGGGGGACAATAAGGACACTGTGGTTTTCCCTGGCTCTTATGCCTTCAGCAGGTCTTATTTTGCCCTGTGGGTGCAACAGCAGTCATCAGCCCTAGGCTTCCAGCTGTGACCAGAAAAGAGCAAGGGGTTTCCTCCTTCTTACCTGGCTTAAGGGCAAGACCAGAACAAACATGGATGTCCCCTAGACTCAATTTATAATTCACAGCCCCCACATTGTGTCAAGCCTAACATCCCTGTGACAGTTAATTGTGGTGTCAATTTGAATAAAAATGTCCAACCCATTGGTCAAGCATAGTTCTGGATGTGTTTGACTAATGGACTTTCTAAAGAGGGAAGACCCACCCTGAGTGTGGGTGGTGCCAGTGACTGAAAAGAGAAGGAAGGAGATCTTGCTTCTGTTTCTCTGGAGGAGCCCTGGTCTCCACCATCCCCTCTGGACATCCATCTTCAGGCCCCCAGCACAGGCTGTTCAGGCTCCCAGCACAGACTCTTCAACCTCCCAGCAGAGACCCTTCAACTCTAGTACAAGAACTCACACAGGGCTCTGCAGTGAGGTCTAGGCATTTGGCTTTCAACTAGGTCCTTCAGATCTCTGGCATGCAGAGGGCCGTTTGCATTCTACCATCCCTGACTCTGCAGGTGGCCCTTGTAGGCCTACCTTGAAGATCCATATCTATCTATGTATCTATGTAGCTATGCATCATCTATCTATCTAATATTAAATCTCGTCTTCCAGGGAACACTGTCTGATACAAAGCCTAAAACAGTTCTTATTCTTTGTCACTTTGCTCCTGTTCCGTAGGCTGCGGAACTTTGTCAAACAGTAGCATCCCCTACAGTTAGTCAGGACAGAAACCCAGACATCATTACCGTTTCCTCCGCTTTCCTCACTACAGCGCCGACCCCTCAGCACGTTCTACCACTTCTAGCTTCACCATGGAAGCCTGCTTTTGAGCTTCATTTCCTATGTTCAAACTCCATTTTAAATTCTTCCAGTATTATTCTGTCTTTACTGCCATCCTAATCTAAGACATCCCCATCTCATACCTGGAGGACTATGAGTTTCTGTGTTGATTTTCTGTTCTTATCCCCTTTAAAAAATGCACCCTTCCAGAGCAGCCAAAGCACAATTTTTAAAATGTGGATCAGATGATGGTTAGTTACTCTCTTGATTTAACTCCTGCTGTAGTGTGAATAGGAAATGTCCCCCAAAGGCCCATCTATGAAGGTTTTGTCCCAGGCCTATGGTGGTATTTATTGGGAAGGGGAGCCCTTCAGGGGTGGGAACCAGATGGGAGGAAGCTAGGCCACTTAAACGGGGAATGAGGTACTGGCCCCTCACACTTTTCCTCCTTGTAAGTTGATTATTCCGGATATTTTTTCATAGTGACAAAAAGTTGTCTAACACAACCTCCTTCTTCATTGTCTTCCTGTGAAATTAAGGTTTTCTCTTTCTCTCTCTCTAGGCAGCTGGGGGACGATGAACCTGTAAACAGTTCATGCTCTCCTGCTAAAACACACCCCAGCCCCATCAAATTTAGAATAAAATCTCAAGCCCTTACCCTTTCTTGAGAAACACGAATTATGTGTCTCTTATCTCATGCTGTGCTTATCACTTACCATCTCACATCACCTAGAAGGCTTCAGATACAGCTAAGCTTCTTCTTCTCTGACCTTTCTGCCATCGGTCCTTTGTGTGGTTACCTTCCTCCACCTGGATGTGCATCTTCTTGACTTTTGTATGACCATTTCTTATCACCACTATCAACTTTAACTCACATTTCCAAAGAGGGTTTTCAATCAAAAGACCAGTCAATCAAAATGCATTGAGTCACTTCACATCTCTGCATCTCTCTTTTCACCCTCTGATAATGTTTTTATCTGAGGATCTCTGTGTGGCTGATATGAACTGGAGAGCAAGACATGGCTCTCTTCCTGTTGAGTCCTTCTCTTGGACATTGTTTCGAACATAATATTCTCTCAGCAGTAGTTGGTAAATAAAAATGAAAAATGTGGAATGAATGTTATGGAAGGACAGATACCTACCTAATTTATCTTTCTCCACAAATAGTATTTGCAGTGCAGGCCTGAAAATAGCACTTTGACAGTCTTCCATATAATATACCCTTTTAAGGGGAAAAAAACCTACCTCAACTGAGTCTTTTCTTCTTAATGAGTTGTTGAAAAAAGAGGAAAAGGAAGCATAGATTTTCATTAACTTCACTGCTAACATTAGATGAATAGTTAGCATTGCAGAAATATAAAATCTCAAAAATAAAATAATTATTGGAGTTAGAAGTCAACTAAAGTTTCTAAACTCATACATCTCCTCACTCTTTTCCTTCCCATCATAATTTTTAAGAGTAGAGGTGATTGAATTTTAGAAGAAAAAAAATGATACGAACAGATGTGGAATTCTATGCATTATAACATTATAGGCAGCTAAACTAGGTAGACATTATTATACTGTCAGAAAAGGACTGGGCTGTCAAGAAGTCAGCAGACAAAAATAAAGATATCGGAATTGTGGCTGGAGGTGCATCTGAAGAAGACCAGGCCTCAAGGTAAATGTGCAATGACCAGACCTACACTTTCCCTGAGGGATAACCAGTAACTTGGAATTGTACTGTAATTGGTATCACCTAGTCCAGTAAAGTCCAGATAGGCGTCAGTTGCTGTGGTGGATTAATTAATGGGCAACTTGTAACCCCCAGCTGAACTGATTCAGCATGGTGCTGGGTGTGGAATCCTCAGGGCTCCCTGAGGATTGTTGCCAACAGTGTGAAAGGAGAGCTGGCGGGGAAGATGGTGCCGTGGGTTCTCCTGGAGAAGCTCATCGTGCTGGTTTTCCTGATATGAACTCGGCTGTTCTCACTGTCAGAGGAGCTCGGGTCCTTGATGTCGCTAACGATGGCTGTAGTTATTCTGCTGTAACTCTGGTCCTTACCTTCAGTATCATTTCCTGGCTCCAGTGCAGATCCCTCAGCCTGGTGGCACAGACCTTGCATCCCACTGGTATAGACTTTCTAGCTTCCCCCACTGACTTTTGGGGCTTCCCAGTGCACATCCTTGACACAACTTGCATGAGATATTGTCATGGGCTCTAGACTTCCAGTTGGGCTTATGAAGGATAGTCCTATGGGCTCTAGGTCTTCAGCTGGACTCATGCAGGACACTGCCATGAGATCTAGACCTTCAGTTGGAGTCTTTGGGTCTGTAGTATGTGGGCAGATCTCCAGCACTCTTCTCTATTTGAGTTTTTGGGTGAATATTATAAAATAATCCTGTAAATTATATGTCCTGTATTGAATCCATTGCCTTGTAAACCCTGACTACAAGAGTTAGCAGAGCATCTGGACCCATCCTTTCCCCCAAATACCTTTGTTCTTTCCATGTACTCTTGCTACATGACCCACTTTCCTACTGGACCAATATCAGCTAAGCTGCTATACATGTAAGCATATAGGTTGCTTATAATTTGACACACTTTGTACCCACATTGTGACTTTGCTGTATAAATTTCCCCTAATAAAGGGCCTCAGTGGCAACCTGATTCTGGGACCTTCCTGTCTTTTAGAGGTATTCCTATTCCCCAATAAACCTTTCCTATTCTTGACTTCCTGTGTTCTTTAGAATTCATTCTTCAATTTCAGGAAACACATATTTGGCATCTAGCAGGTTGGGAGTTACACTTTTTCCCTCTATCAACACCACACTAGGAACTACACAAATTAGGTGATAGATACATACTCACCGTCCCTCATAGTGCTACCACACTTCGGAGTACTGAAGTCTCCTTCTAGAAGTGGTTTCTAGATTCTTTCTTTCCTGAGCAAAGAAGTGGTCAAGACAAGTGCAAACAGCAGCAAGGTTTTACATTTATTAAAATCAGGAAAAGCAACAGGCTCTGCAGAGTGAATTTGGGCCAACAAAAAGCAGAAAAAGAAGTTCACCCTATAGCATGAGGATGTGGTGCTGTGAAAGAACCAGTAACAGAGAGCACGATGGTCACTGTCCTCTCTGTCCTCCAGCCTTCAAGCTGATGTCAGGTCTGGGACATCTTATCGAAAGTCCCCATGCAGGGCTTTGGAAAGTGTTAGGTACACCTGTGCTGGGATTTTGCAGTTAATGGGTCACGCCTACTTCCCCAGCCAGGTTTGCCACACTCTAGACTCCTCCCTCAAGGAGAGAATAGGCTAAGAAGAAAATTCCATTGCATTCCAGCAGAATGTCATTCGTGACTAGTCAAAAACTGGGCAAATGCTGTAACTGAGTGGAATCTATACCCTTTACCAAACAAAAACTTGTGCATGGAGTGATGGGAAACAAGAAAGTCAGGGAGGTTACACCTTTTGGCAAATGTGGAGGAAGTGGGAGTTAGATCCTCCTATGTCATAACAGTCACAACACAGAATCTCTAAGAGCAAAAGAAGGTGATGCTGTTTCTTGAAAACCCTGTTGTATCCTAGAAACCACAACCAAACCAACAAAGCTTTCTTCTGTATTTCAACGACGGAAAGATACATTCTTATACTGATGGCTGTGCTGGTCTCAAAACCGAGAATGAATAAGGCCTTCATTTGAGTGCTCAGGGGTGATCCCTGCAAAATGTTCCCCAAACCTGTTCTTAGCAGAGGGGAAGAGCAATTATGAGCACAGCCATGGGTAAGCAGGTGTTGGTTCAAGAGCTGCTAATGAACCAAGCGGAGCACCTTGTAATTAGGCATTCGCTCTGATCTTCGCAGGGCATGCCCAGGCTTTCCAGAGCTCACAGGCCTCACTTCGCTCAATTAGGGAGGCAAGGCAGGAAAGGAGGCCCTGGGAAATGCGCCCCTCCCTGTGGGGGAATGGAATGCAGTGGAATGGGCATGTGCACTTATTGGAGGAAGGTATAAATTAGTCGTGATGTTTGTTGAGGGAAAAATGGACCCCCAGTCATCCTCTATAATTAAATACCTGTTACGGACTGTTGGAGATGGTGGGCGAGTCAGTGAGGGTGAAGCCACTGAGCTGCCCTCTCAGTGAGCTGTTTGAGTTAAGTCCGCCACAGGGTTCGAGATGGATGGCCTTGTATTTGTTTCTCCATCACAGCTGGGTTCTTCACATGGGAAAAGAAAATTCTGTGTACATAACCAGCATTTTTAAAAAGCAAGCATGACCTCATAAAAATACAGCCTTCTCTTTCTCTTTCTTGGCCGCATGAGTTCTACTGACTCCGGTGACAAACAGCTCTGTTATTTTAGGTTGGAAATGCAGTCTCAGTTCAGAAACGAAGTGCATTCAATCCCGGGTCTCTGAATTGAAGTTAGTGTCTGCTCCTGTCACAGCTCTGTCTCCTTGGGCAGGAAGCTGGCTGCAGAGAAAAGGAGTGCACTAGTTGATTGCTGCTTCTCTTCTGCTGCTGCTTTTCCTCTTCTCTTGCCCCGGTTTGCTGGCCAAGTTCTCACCTCTCCATGGCAGGAGTTGAGGGGAGCAGGGAAGAGAGAGGGGAGAAGGCTCCAGGCTCGAGGCTCCAAAAGCTGCTTTGCATTCTGCAGGCCTGGTAGGATGTGAAAGTGAACTTGAGCGCTTGGGCTTTTCATAGCTGGAATCTGCTTTGCTGGCCCCCTCTTCCTCCTTCCCCACTTCTTCCTCCTCCTCTTTCACCCTGGAAGATACACTTAGAGCAGAGGCAGTAAGAAAGTGCAACCCGCAGGCTGCATCCTGCCTGCCAACTGTTTTTGTGAATAAAGTTTTCTGGTTTATAGCTGTATCCATTTGATTATGGATTGAGTATGGCTGTTTTGTGCCATAACTGAGGAGCTGAACTGTTGATACACAGACTGTACAGCTTGCACATCTTAAAACATTCACCACTTGGCCTTTCTAGAAAACACATTTGCTGACCTCTCTTTTTGAGGTTGGTGAGTAGTTTTCAATTTCTAGAACGAGCAGACATCTGACTTTTCCCTTCTACTTCTTGGTGCCAGTGTTTTTCAGCCTCCCAGAAAGTGCCATGTGGCCAGTCTGATAATGTCTTTTCCCCATGGCCCACTGTGTCCACAGGAAGCATTTGGGTTGCCCTTGCAGTAGAAGCACACATGACCTATACGCCAGCTTTGGTTAGGATCGAAGTGGAGCCTTGAGTGTAAGAATGATGAACAGACAGATATCTGTGGCTCTATGCAAAAATAAATTTGTTTATGAATCTTTCACCCCTACCTATCCTTAGCCTGGCTGGGCACCTAAATGTTGTGCATTGGGCATGGATATTTCCTTTGCAAGTCCTTTACACACGCAGTGTGTCACATTGAATTTGTCATCTTATGTCTGTACTGTGAATACCTAAGTTCAAGCTGTGAAGCAAATGTCCTATAAAATATAATGACCTGCACTTCTGGTGATGTGGATCAGTGGTGGAATGTCCTACAGAGGTCTTGTGCATTCAGAGGTTATAGAGAGCCCTTCCCACTCTTTGTCATGGCCCAGGTTTATATTTGTAATCCCATGGAAAGTTATTGGAATTCTCATGAGTTAATTCCAATCTATTACTTCCAGTGCAACCCATGGTGAGAATAAAGACACTAAGGTTTATTTGTAGTTCTGGGGAGCCAAGGGGTCCTAAGTCCGGCCATGATGATGACCATCCCGGAACAAAGGCCTCAACCTAAGGCTGAATCCAGGTTTCATCCATTCATGAAGAAGGGAGTGGCTTGAGGATGAGTGACTGTGAGAACCATGGGAAGTAGGTGAGTGCCCTGAGCTGGGCTAGGTAGGAGGCCTAAAATTACCTCTGCCATATGTAGAGAAAAGGATATATAAAAAGAGTAATCTGCATAACACAACTGAGATATTATCTAATGTTTTGGGGTGGTGCTTCAGCTCTGATATGTACTGTTTAAAGCCCCAGGAAGTCATAGCCTGTATCCCAAGGCTCAATCCCAGCCAACAGCTGGAGCATTGGCTCACATATCCCGCCTCATCCTGGCTCACTCATGGGAACAACAGGAGTCCAGGGGAAACATACCTGCCATAAACAAAGACTACCATCAGCACCCTGGCTAGACTGATATGCATTGCTTAAAGTCAACTATGGGGATAAAGAAAGGGTCCCAGCCAGCTCTGTACATATCAATACATGGAAATACAGTCAGGCTCAGCCAAAATGATGACAAGTGCTCCTCCCTCAAGGAGGGTCACCCCGGTGTCTTCCACAAGAGGTGAGGCCTTTTGGAAGGTGACTGGGCCACAAGGATGCTGTGCTCATCAGTGGATTAATCCAGGGACAAGGTCAAAGCTGAAAGTGACTTCAGGAAGTAGAGCCTGGTCAGAGGCAGGTCACTGGGGGGGGCGTGACCTCAAAGTGTGTGTCTCCCTTCCTGGTTCCTCCCTTGCTTCTCTGCTTGTTAGACACCGTGGTGTGCTTAGCGTCCCTTTGCCAGACCTCTGCACCCTGCCGTTTCTACCTCAGACTCAAGCAACCAGAACCAAAATAAACCCAACTTCTTTAAATTGTGAATGTTGGGCTTTATATCTCAATAGAGAAGAAAGTGACTAAGACTTTGGTACTAGTAGTGGGTGCATTGCTGTTACAACTGGACCATGTGGTTAATTTTATTTACTTGAAAACATTTTTATAGGCCATGTTTGGAGCCATAATGATTGTGTTCATTGTGGGCAGTTGGTCTGTGTACATAACACATCTCAATTCTTTTTATATCCACTTCTCCTCCCCCCTTCCCTCTCCCTCCATCTCTTGGTTCCTTTCTCATTTGCGAAAGATTAGCTTCCCTGTTTCTTGTTATCTTTTATCTTACTCTAAATTATGTATACTTTGGATTTCTCAAATTAAAAAAAATGCAATATCTAAGCTTGTGTGTCTGATTTATGTCACTTCACATTATGGCCTCAAAGTGCACCCACTTTATTAAAAATGATCCAGGTTTACACTTCAAGGCAGAATGGCTGGCCCTCTGTGGTACTGAAACATCACATGGTCTTTATCATTTCATCTGTGGATGGACACATAGGCTGCCTCCCAGGTTTAGTTGCTAAGACCTGTGCTGTTATAAACATGGGTGCAGCACATATCACCGTAATACGATGTCTTTAACTTTCTCAAAAAGATGCTTAGAAGGGGAAGAACTGAGTCAAGTGGAATTTCTAGCTGTAGGTTTTTGAGGAATCTCTGTACCTATCTGAGGATTCTCTGTACTAACAGTGGTTGTACTAATTTGCATTCCCACTGGTAACGCAGCCTCACCAACATTTGTTATTACTTCATTTCTTGATGGCAGCCGTGCTTTCTGGAATAAGATGAAATCTCATTATTGTAGTAACTTGTATTATCTGCTGGCCAGAGATGTTGAACATTTTTTCATGCATTTATCAGCCGATTGTATTTTTCCTCTGAGAAGTGTCTACTCATTTCAGTTGCCCATTCTTTGGATTTGTTTTTTTTACTCTGAGAGTCTAATTTTTCTGAGTTCTTTTTATAGTATAGATATTAGTCCTCTGTTCAAGGAGTAGCTGGCAAAATTTTTTTCCCGACTCTATAGGTTGTCTCTTCACCTGTGGGTTGTTTCCTTTGTTACACAGAAGTTTCTTAATTTGACATAACCCTATTTCTTGATTCTTGATGTTATTTCTTGTACCACTGGAGTTCTGCTCAGAAAGTCCTTGTGTATGCCTGTGTCTTCAAAAGTTTTACCTATTTTATCTTTCAAAAAATTGTTTCAAAAAAAAAAAAGAAATTGTTTCAGTTTAAATGTTTAGGTCTTTGATCCATTTTGAGTTTTTTTTTTTTTTGTATATGATGAGTGATATGGGTCTAGATTCAGTCATCTCTTGTGTAGAGCCTGTTTGCCCAGCAACATTTGTTACAGGGGCTGTCTCTCCTCTGGTGTATGGTTTAGGCTGCTTTGTCAATGGTCAGATGGCTGAATGTGCTTCTGTTGGTATTTTGAAGAGTGAATGGAACTCTGTTGGTGTTGTGATTGGAATTGCACTAATTTACATATCAGTTTCAGAAGTATGGCCATTTTGACAGTATTAGTTCTGCCTGTCTAGGAACAGGGGCTATCTTTCTATTTTTTCATGTCATTTTCTATCTCCTTTTTTAGTCCACTGTAGTAGTTTCAGTCTATTATAGTTTTAATTATAGAACATCTTTTACCTTCTTTGTAAGATTAATTCCTAAGTGCTTAATTTTTTGATGTTATTGTGAATGGTATTGTTTTTCTAATTTCATTCTTAGTGAGTTTGTTATTGGCATACATGAACACTATTGATTTTTGTGTGTTGACTTTGTATGCAGCTACCTTGCTGAATTTAGGAGTCTTCTGGTAGATATTTTGTGTCTTCTGTATGAAAGATTTGCCATCTGTGAGTAAAAGTAATTTGACTTTTTTCCTTCCTATATTTATGCCATTTGTTTCTTTTCTCTGATCACTGTGGTTATAGTTTCCAGTATTATATTGAACAGGAGTGGTGATACAGGACATCCTTATCTTTTCCTGATTTTTAAGGGAAAACTTTCAGTTTTTCCCTCTTTAGTATGATGTTGGCAGTAAGTTTTTCATATATAACTTTTATCAATTGAGATAAGGCCATTCTATACCTTTTTGTCCAGACTTATCATGAATTGATGTTGGATTTTTGTCAAAGACTTTCTGCATCTACTGAGATGATCATGTGAATTTTTGCCCTTGCTCTGTTTATATGATATTCAAATTTGTTGATTTGTATATGTTCAACCATGCTTGCATCCCTGGGATGATGTGTACCTGGTCATGTGTGCGATATTTTTAAGGATTTGTTGCATTATTTGCAGGAACTTGATGGTGCGGTTTAGAAGACTTGGATCATGGAAGGAATTTGGAAAGGCTTGGAGATGCTCACTTTATGCCATAAGCCAGGTTTGACGGGAAATTATGGTCAGAGTTCAGAAGACCAGAAATGCGGATAAAAATGCTGATAGCAAAGACTAGGCTCAAGATGTTTCACTTGGGAGCAATGACTTCATACCTGTTGGACTTGCAATGATGTGTGTTATGCTCTGGCAGAAAAATTTGTTCATGTCCTGAGATTTTGTGGGAGAGTGAGATTAATGGCAGTCAACTAATTAACCTAGTGGCGGAAATTTCAAGGAAGCACAACTTTCAGTCTGAATCATAGGTATCATTGGTGGCTTTTAATTAGATCAACACTGAAAATTAGGAACAAAATCAGAGTAGAATGATGTGAAGCTTGGCTAAAAAGGAAGCGCAGGAAAAGTTGGTGCCTTAGAGAGCTTGACTGCTAAAAATGATTAGCTTTCAGAAGAAGCAAAGTACTTTGTATCAATACAATAGGAAAGATAGCCCAAAGGCATCTCAGGAATCACCTCATGCTTCACAGGCTCAAGGATGAAAAGTGAAGGGCTGCTTTGAGCAGTGAGTTCCAGGACACACTACTTGAGAAGGGTCACCTCGTGACTTGATTCCTTGATGTTCAGTTCATAATGCTTAGGCATCCAGGCACGAGGAAACCTCTTAAACCATGATCCAAAGTGGCCCTGCTACTGCTGGAGCTGGTGGTAAAATTTGGTATTATCAACATGGTTCCAGTTTTTGCAGGCATGTAGAATGCAAGAGTTTTTGGATCAGAGAGGGCTTCCATGTAGATTTCAGATGAAGGTCGAAGAGGCCAGACCCTGTGCCCCTGAGAAGAGGGCCACATGTGAAACTATGGTAGTGAAAATGAAAGCACAGTGGAAAACCCAGGAAGTTTGAGAAGCTATGAATGTGAAAAGTATGCTGAAGCACGCCACAGGTAGTGAGCAAAGACCTCAGGAAAGAGACCATGAAGACTGCAACTAGAAGTGCCCTGGGGGTTGGTCTGTCCAAGCTGTCTGTAGTTCACATCGCCACACAATTTGCCCAGGGGTCTGGATATAGAAGTACAGGATTTAATGTTTGCCCTGCTGTAGTTCAGCCTTACTTTGGTCACATTCCTTTCTCCCCCTCTATTTCTTCATTTTGGAATGGGAATGTTTACCTTGTGCCATTGTATATTTAAAGTTTTTAACTTGGTTTTAAATTTTTACAGAGGTTCACAGCTAAAAATTTACCATGAGTCTCAGGAGAAACTTGGAACTTGCCTCTTTCAGCAATCCTAAAATTGTTAAAATTTTGGTGACTCCTAGAGATGGGCTAAATCTATTTTTTGCATAAAAAAAGGACATTAGTCTTTTAAAGGTCAGGGGTGGAATGTTACAGTTTAATTCACAATGTCCTCTAAAGACCCCATGTGTTCAGAGCGGGGGGTTGGAGGGTGACTGGATCATGAGGGTGCTCTCTTTATGAGTGGATTAATCCAGGGAGGAGTTCAAAGCTAAGTGCAGCTTTCAGACATTGTGTCCAGGTGGGGGTAGGTCATAAACACAGAAAGAGTATCTCCCTTCCTATCTCCTTTCTTCACTCTCTGCTTCTGGACACCACGATGTGAGTAGCTTCCCCTTGGCAGACCCTTGGCAGACCTTTCCTCCCTGCCATTTCTGTCTTGGAGTCAGCCAACCAGGTACTGCAGTCATGAGCAAAATGAAGGCCCCCTCTTTTAAGTGTGGGTATCAGGTGCATCTCATCTACAAAAAAGTGACTAAGACACTTTGGCAAGTAGATATTCACTAATTTAATTGGATTAAAACAATTAGATAAGGGTTTCAATGTTCATGAAGGCTTCTGAATAGGGATTGACTATTCTATCACTTAGAAATTTTTTTTCCAGTTATTTCAGTGTAATAAGGTTTTAAAATATGTTCCATGTTGCATGAATTTGCATGAAGGAGAATTTAAAGGTTCTTGAGTTCTAAATTCTTTTCAAGTTAATTTATAATCTTGAGAACTTCCTTTTCAATGAAAACATATTATATTGTATAGCATATGGTAAAGAAGCTATTTTCTAAAAAAATTCATCTTAGACATTACATTTCAAAGTTAATTTTATATAATTTATTCAATTTATAAGGATAGATTTTACTTTTCCAATTTAATAAAGTGATATAAGGTATTTGATTTCCTTTCTACTGTGTTAAAATGAATATCATAAACATGTTTTAAGCTAATTTATGTTTTATTTAGGGAGCAAATACTTTTTCAAAATATAGATTAAAAGTTAAAACTATGAGAATTTTTAAATTTGATAATAAGATTTTTAACATTTGGCTATAAAATTAAATTGTTATCTTTAAAGTAAGTTTGCTCATTTTCCTTAACTGACAAGAAAGTCTCAAGCTATTTTTTACAAACATCTCCCTGCAAATAATGTATTTTAGATACACGAAGTCTTTATTTCTGTTAAATTTAGCTCAATTATACTTGCTGAATTTTACTTTTCTGACATTGATTTTTTTTAAAAAAAGAGCATGAGAGATACCTTAATTTACTGTATAACATTTTAATCAGATGCATGTAATCTCAAAATTTAATAAGAATTTTGTGATGAATTTGCTGAATTAATATAACATAATAGTATGTTATAACTCCATATTAACTTCAATTTCAATAAACTTTGTCTTAGGCCAGTGACCCATCTGAGATATGAGGTAAATAATCCGTGACCAAGATGAAGCACACTGCAAAACTATGTAGTGATCTTCCTGTGATAGCGGTCAGTGTATTCAGCTTTCCACGGACAACACAGCCTGACTGGCCCAGTCTTAATCTCATTGATCTAATCTAAAGAGCAAAAACAAAACAACAACAACAAAATCTAATCAGGGGGTCTGTTTTCTTAGGGGTAAGGAGAGGTATGGTTTTCCGCCAGGAGAATCAGAAGACTTACTACAATGCGTAAATATGTCTAAAACAGGATTTTTATATGAAGACAAAGAACAACAAAAACCCCTCACATAAACAGGTTGACCTTTCATCCCAAGCTCTGAAATCTGAAACTTTTGAGTGTCACGTTGAGCCACAGACTCTGGATGGGAAATGCTCAGTTGATAAAGTCTATGTGAGTATTCCAAAATCTGAAAAATCCACTTCAAACACTTCTGGGCCCTTTCAGATAAGGGACACTCAGCCTGTTTTAAGACAAAAAAAATTGTGAAATAGAAAACAATATTTGTATGAAATCGTGAGGTAAAATCGTCACCCTAGATCTCCACAGGTACCGTACTTGCTCAATTCAGAATACTTTAGTAGAAAACAGACTCTGAAACAGAGACAACTCTGGGTCGAAATTCCATCCACTTCCTTAATAATCAACTGATCTAATGAGATGTCAGATTCCTCCTTTGTAAATGATGTTGCCTTACTCTTTTCCGTGTAATGCTCCCCGTCCAATGCCAGCCAGCCCCTTCACAGGGCTCAGGAACAGTGAGTGCAATGGCTAGTGATGAGCTAGGAAGTTTTCTCTGGACTGTGAGCAGTGCCAGGGTGAATTTAGCCACGAACTGGGAAGTCCAAGTCAATCAGAGGAGAATGGAAGCAGGCCGGACTCCTGATGAAGGGGTCCGGAGGCAAGAGCACTGCTCAGAAAGTTTAGAATGATGCGTAAATAAAAATGAAAAACTACAGAATGTGCTGTCAAGGGAGGGGTTGTGCTGCTGCCTGGGACCAGTACTGTTGTAGTTTTTAATTCTCATCCCTTGCAGGAGGGAACTGAGTGTCTGTGTTCAAAGCACATGATGCAAGAAAGTAGCCTGTGGTCAGATCCAGCTGACTATGTGTTTTGTTTTTACGAGAATCACCTAGGTGTAGTTCAGATTTAAAGATACTGTCATCAAAATCAGATTTCGGGCTTAGCGGCTGAAGGCTGGGCCCTTCTTACGTCATCAGCATCTCCTCATTCCTTTCCCTCTGCTCCCCACTGATGAGTTAGTAGTTGTAGTTATGTTTCCACTTAGTCCACTGAAGTTGCTATAAAAAAGTCACAGAATGGGTAATTTATAAAGAACAGAAATTTATTGCTTGCAACTATGGAGGCTGGAAAGTCCAAGACCAAGGTATAGAAGGTACAGTGTCAGGTGAGCATTTGTATTGTTTCACGGATGGCACCTTCTCACTGCGTCCTCACATGAAGTGAGGAATGAACCAGCTCCCTCTGGTGCCTTTTTAAAGAGCGCCAATCCCTTTCATGAGGACGAGGCTGTCTTGACCAAGTCGACTCCCAAAGTTCTTGCATCTGTGTCCCACTACCCTGGAGATAAAGTTTTAATATATAAATTATGGAGAGACACAAACATTCAGACCATAGACTACTGGTTTTTACTTTTCTCCTTTACTTATTTGTCTTACCTATTTGGTCTTGGAGGCATTTCACTTCTTACCTGTAGTTTAAAGGGAAAGGCAAAGAATGCATAGGGCATATAATATCTTAAGAATTACCACAAAAATTGCTTTATAGAATACATAAAATGCCTAGGTGAAGCTTAGCAAGTACAATATTAAGTGTTCAATTAATACAAGATGCCCTCCTCTCTCCTTCCATGGTCAGTGTTTGACCTCACTGTGCATATCTTAGGACTCTTAGGAAGCCTTTGGCTTACATGGTGGAGAAAAAGAGGTTGGGCTTTATACACCAGTTGGCATTTTACAGGACAGACAGGGGACATGATAGTGTCTAGCTATCAGAAATAACTACTCAATTCGAAAGATTAAATACTTCTTGGTGGTAGGTCTGAGACCTGAGATGTGGCCCTCAATGATGTGTGTTGACGCCAGGTAAGCCGTTCAATCACAGCTCTCCAGCAGTCACCTTGAGCTTGTTTGTGTTCAGAGGAAACAAAAGTACAAATGTTAAGTGGAAACTCAAACTTGAGTTTCACCGTGTATTTTTGGTTCTGTCAGTGGATTTTGCACTTTGCTTCAACCAGAGAGTTGAAGAGAAGATCACCCTGACCTCTTGTGTTTGTTATCAAACATGAACTCGGAACTGTAATTGGATCTGAGCTAGCTGTCCCCGTTAAGAATGGAATGATACACTATGTTAATCTCCCCTACAGGTACCACAGGGGCAAAGGAGCCAAGCTAACCTCTCAAGCATGTGAGGTATTTCTTTTCAGTATGACAAGAGGAGTTTATACAATTGAAAAGAAAGCAACAATCAGCATGCTAAAACTATTTTCATACCTCTAGATCTTTATTTCCATATTATAAAAGAATAGACCACAACAAAGCCGTCTATGTCCACAAGGCCTTTACCTCAACTTACAAGATGTGTAAATAAAGAAAATACGGCATATGTATGTAGATATAATGCAATATTATCCAGTTTAAAAAGAAAAGGGAGTTTTGCCACTTGAGATAACATGAGTGAACCTGGAAAATATTATGCTAATGAAATAATTCTGATGAAGAGTGACAAATGTTATATAATCTCAGTTATGTGTGAAATCTAAAATAATCAAACTTACAGTGGTACAGAATAGAATAGTGGTGATCAGGGGCTGGGGAAAGATGGAGGTGTTGATAGACAGGTAACAGGTTCAGTTATGCAAGATGGAAGCGCACAGCACTGTGGCTATAGTTATCAATACGATATTATACAGCTGAAATCTGTGAAGAAAGTAGATCTTAAGTGTTCTTACCACACACACAAAAGATGGTAACTTTGAGCTGGTAACTATGTCATTAGTTTGATTGTGGGTGATTCACAGTATCTACCCATACCAAATAATCAAGTTGTATATTTTAAATACATAAAATTTTAATTGTCAAAAGACAAAATGCTAAGTTTTTGACCCAGTGCACCTAAAATTAAAAATATAGTTGAAAAATGAAACAACCAAAATCTATACAGGTGAAAAATTTTCCCTTTATCTTAAGATTCTGCTTATTTTATCGTTTCTAGTCCTACCTAATTCTTACCTAATTTTAAGGAGGAAATGTAAGCTTGTATTTTCCTTGCTACCATTTTCTTAAAATATCCTAAAAACGTGGTAAATCTAGTGATTACGATGTTGACATAGTTTTGGCACATAAGATAATATTTTCGGATGATATCACCTACTTGCATTCTCAGTGGTTCTCAAAATTTAGTGCATTTAAGGATGACCTGGAGGCAGGCTGAAGGATAAATGTCTACTAACCAGACACCTAGCAAGGAGCAAAAGCTCTAGATGGTCACATCTGCCAACTTTCACTGAACCGACACTCCTGCCACAGCAAACTTCACTCTTTCATTGTGAAGTCCACTAGCTCACAAACTCCTGAAACCCCAGCATTTCTAGCAATCTATTCTTGACAGGTGGTGTCTCCCAGATCCCATACACCACTGCTTGGAGGGTGTGGAAGTTAAAATATTCCATTTCCACAATAAGTGTGGGACAGGTCAGAAAATGTGTCCTTTTCAGGAGCTCCCAGCTCCTCCCAGGTGAATGATGCTGGGAGGGCACACCACATGCTTGGAGCAGACATTCAAGCGTGTTTGGTGGAATTCTAGTTTGGTACATGTTAATAGGTGTTTCAGAGAAAGAAAGATTCCAGTGGTTGAACGTGAAGATATTTTAAGGCAAGCAAAGTTATATATGTTTCCTTAGTGAGATTTTTTGGCCTTGAATATACTTGCAAAGTGATACATTAAAGAAGGAGTACACTTGTCCCATATGGATTCGGTTCCAAGAGCAATTCCCCATCCCTGTTCCTGTCAGAGTAGCAAAGCCTGCTGATGCTCAAGTCTCCACGTAAAATGATTAGTGTTTGCATACAGCCTATGCACATCCTCTTGCATATTCTAAATCATGTCTAGATTACTTCTAATGCCCAATACAATGTCAGTGCTATATACATAAATAGTTATTATAACGTATTATTTAGGGAATCATGACAAGAAGCCTGTACATGTTCAGAATAGAGGCAATATTTTTCTGGAATATTTTTATCCTCGGTTGGATCCCTGGATGTGCAACTCACAGACATGGAGAGCTGATTGTGTAGCATTTCAGACATGAATATTGTTTTTTTTTAAAAATAGCATGGCATGCTTGTGAATAACATTACTGTGTATGATTTTCATTTATGGGAGGAAAGTTAGATCTCTGGGCCATGGGATTTTGTAAACAAATTTATCTTCACAATACTAGTCATAGGGTAGACACTATACTGTAGACTTTTCAGAAGTTTAACCTCAAGAGGCTGCAAATGCAAAGTCCTCTGTGTAAGTGCAATCTTTGGGACCTCTTTCCATACCAAACTGTGTCTAGAAAGCGGGACTTGAGCTCCTTAGCATTCTGGAAGCGTGCAGTCCAGCAGAATCAGAATCTTTCCGTTCCATACTTTTGGAGAAAGAAGAGGCCTTAGAGATTGTAGGTGGAGAATTTCACAGGTAGAAGAGATCTAAGAGGTCTCCTTTTCCAAGGCAGGAAGAAATCAAGCCGAAGGAGACTGGTACCTGCCCAAGAGCATGGGCTAAAACTTTCCTATTACCATCAGTTGCTCTTTTCACTATATTAAAATTCTTTCTCTTTCTTGGAAAAAGTTCAAGACTCAAGCTGCCTCTCATGCCTGTTTGAGCAAACAGTTATGGGCCAGAAGTCCAAATGTCCTAGTTGGAGCTTTTTCAGAATAATCCTCTTAAATTAAACTGGATATGGAATCCTTTGAAATTCTGATTAGCTGAGGGTGTTTGATTCTGATAACCCACGAGGGAGGAAATTATGCTCTCAGACCCTGGAGCGGCCCGAAATCAAGCTGTCAGCGTAATAACCCCTCTCTTTCACTCCATTTCATCAGCCAACCGCGGGGACAAAGGCGTGGAGTACAGAGCTGGCTTAGAGAACGCAAGAGCACAGAAGGTTGGCTCGTACGGAGCTGTTTGTATAAAAGCAATAATATTTTATGATGTTGCTTCTTTACAGTCAAATATAAACATCAGGAAAAACACTCATGTTGTATAACAATGGAAGGTGATAAATATAGGTTATCAAAGACAAAATGTTCTTTTCTACCCTTAAAAACCATTATTTACTTTTCTTTTTATACTCAACATGGCATTGCAATATGATCTGAAAGGACCTGGTCTACTTCATGATGTAGAATAATTATTCTTAAATTTCCTTCTTCTGTTTTTGTCTTTTTGAGACAGGGTCTCACTATGCAGTTCAGGCTGGCCTTGAGCTCACTTTGTAGCCCAGGCTGGTCTTGAACTTGCAATGATTCTCCTGCCTCAGCCTCCCAAGTGCTGGGATTACAGGCATGTGCTGCCACACCCAGCCTTAAAATTCCTTCTTAATATATACTCTCTTTACTCATGTAGAAGCCATAGGTGACTAAGTAGATTCTAAATATAGGTTTGAGGTGACATAGTATTTAAACCACAGTGAGGATCACTATGTGTACACTTTCCACTTATTAATTAGACATGTGTTTAGGGTTAACTATGTCCTAATTACTGTGCTCCATGGCAGGATGCAACACTGAGCAATGAAAGCCTGGTCCCTGCTCTCGTGAAGCTTTCAAGGGAAAGACAGATGATAAGGGGAAAAGAAATCACAGAAACACGTGTAGAATTACTGTGAATGTGTGTAACAGGACAGCATGACCCGGACTCAGTGTGGAGTTAAGTACTGCAATCTTGTCTATTTTTTTACCACTAGCTGTTGTTTCTGTGTCTTCTGAAATAGAAGATGTATAGCTGGGCCACTTTTCGTCTCCCTGCGCTAAGCATCGGCGCTGGCATACAAACTGTATGTTGTACATGCTCCCCTATGAATCTGACATCACCCGAACTGCCCTTAGCCCTGTTCAGCAAGGTAGGTCTGCTGGTCACATGCTCAGTGTCCTGGTGACAATAAATACCATAAATATTTCTACCTTTCTCGCTTTCTGCACTTATCAAAGTGTGAACAGTTTGTCCATCAGCCCTGAACTATGAATCACACTTTGAGGACCTCCGATTTACACTGTCAAGTCAGCAAAGCTTTTCTGAAGGAAATGATTTACTTGCAGAGCAGTCTGAGGGACGATAAGGCGAACGAAGATGGGAAAGAGAATTCCAGGCAGAGACAATATAGGAGACCAGTGTGTCTGGAAAGCACAGACGAGGGGAAGATGAATGATGATTTCAGAAGGATGAAGTGTTAGAGGATCTTGTATTTGTGCTTTTGACACAGCAAAAGGGAGCTCTTGGAAGCCTTTAAACAGAGGAACTTGACTAGGTTCAAGACGTTAAGATCACCCTGGCTGTGGTGTGAATAATATATTAGGGGGTTGTCTTGGTTACATTTCTCTCATTTGCTGAGACAAAATACCTGATGCCCAAAATAAAGGAAGGAAAAGTTTATTTAGCTCACAGTTTGTGGAGGTTTCAGTCCGTACTCGGCTGGCTTCAAGGCAGAGTGGCACAGGGCAGAGGCAACCGTTCATGGTAGCAGAAGACAGCAAAAGCAGCAAGAGCAAAAGAGAAGAGCAGCAGCCTCTTTCTCCCCCTTACATATGCAAACTATCCACCCCGGGGCGGGTGTAGCCCTCACACCCATAATCCCAGCACTGGACTATGGCTCAATCAAATATCTAGAAGCCTGCTCTGTGATGGCATGTGGCTTTGCGGGGACATGCAGACACAGATGTAACAGGGGTATTTTATAGTATCTTTGGGCTTCTTCACCCAAACACTTACACTTGTGATTTAATCACCTCCCACTTCTAATACCATCACCTCAGGGGTTAGGATTTCAACAGATTAATTTTATAGGGATAAAATCATTCAGACCATAGCAGGAAGACAAAAGTGATTGTAGGAAAAGCAATTAATAATTGCAGACATCCAGGCGACGTGGCCAGCAAGGGTGCATGAACGTGCAGGGAGGGAGAGATGGAGAGGCAGAGAGTAGGATTGCTGGTGGAATGCCCACAAGGTTGATGGACGGGGTAAGGGCGATGGTGAGCACCTGGCACCTCACCAACCACCACAACACTCAACTCTGAAACAAGTGAAGACGATACTTCTTTCTGTGCAGAGCCAAAGGAGTATCTCTCTCCCTCAGCAAGCTTCTTGGCAGGGAATGGGCATCCACTCCCAAATCTTTCACAGGCTCTGCCAGGATTTTTTAGATGTGCTTCACACCTGGCATCATTCTTTCTCCATTTAATTTTCCATTTGTGGAACTCAATGAATATAAATTTCCTTTACTGTGTGTCCCCACTCTCTCCCTTAAAACCTAAGGCCTGGAAGGTATTAGTAAGTACTAGATAAAAAGGAGTCTCATTATAGAATGTATTTGGGAAACACTGGGCTATCTGGGTGTCGGATTTGTTTTTTCTCAGTGCCCCTCAGACTATTTTTTTTTTTTTTGACACAGGCTTTCACCGTGTAGTTCAGTTTGGCTTTGGACTCACTGTGCAGAGCAGGCCGGCCTTGAACCTTTGGTGACCCTCCTGCCTCAGCTTCTCGAGCACTGCGATTACAGGCATGTGCGACCGTGCTGGCCTTCTCGGGGTATTTAATATGCTCATGCACATCTTCAGTTTCCAAGGGTATGATAGAAAATGCGATGTTGGAAAAGGACATTTAGTTGTAGGGCCCTTTCTGCCAGGCGCACCTACACAGCTAGGGCTCCGTGGGCTGGTCTCTGGGGAAGGGTGCCGTGTGAGCCCTGTCCTCAGCCCTGCAATTTTGGTTCTGAATCACATATTTTGAGACAAGAAGAGGTGGTGTCTTCGTTTTTGTCAAAGAGCAAGCCACTCCTGTTCCTTCAGGTGCTTTTACTGAAATGTTAAGTACGCATGGGGAGGCGGGGGCGGAACCCCCTGCGCCTGACTGAGCTTGGGATTCAGCCCTGTGGTGAAAAGTGCCGGGCCGGGGCTGAGTGTCTGTCTGGCACAACACCCTGTGTGTCTGTGTGGGAGCAACGTGTCCTGCCCAGCAGATAAATTAGAAAAGAGCAGGCAGCGCTTCCCTAATGGATTTAAGTGACGTCGGGTAAGGGCGGAGCCTGTCCTTTCCCTTCCAGCTCTCTGGACAGCAGCAGTAGTTAGGAACAGTGGCTCTGTCTGCTCAGGCTGAGACTTCCTCAGCTCCCTTTCCCCAGCCCAGTTTGTGGGCAAACAAAGCGAGCCTCAGAGAAGGGCACTTCAGTGTTTGGTACGTGGGTGTCTTTCATCGGCAGTGATTTGAGGTTGCTTAGGGCGCACAGCGGTCACCTAGGATAGTGTTAAAAGCATAGACTTCGACTCAGTGGTTTGTACAGAGTAGAGATCTGCACTTCTACCGAGCCCCCAGGTGAGGACAGTGCTGGGAGGTCACCCTTCGAGTAGCAGCAATGCATAGTTCAGCGGCTCTCAGGGTTCAGGTGCCGAGAATCCCGACAGGTTTCCTACGAGTGCACATTTCTAGGCCTCTGGAGTTTCCTACTTAGCAGGTCTAGACTGAAACACATTAGTCTGTATTTAAGTTATTTTCACCGTGGCTATGGTTTCAGTGTCTCTCCCCCCCCCGAATCCACGTGTCGGCCACTTAATGTCCCCGGCAGCAGCGTGTGGACATGGAGCCTGGGGTGAGGTGTTTAGGTCCCGAGGGTTCCAGCTCCACTGTGCATTAAAGCCAGTTATGAAAGCACTTGAGGTGTGTGCGTGCACTCTCCCCTTTAGTCTTTATCTTTCTGCTATGAGATGCACAGCAAGAAGTCCCTCCTCGGACGTCGGTCCCTTGAGTTTGGGTTTCCCTGCTCCCAGAATTGTGAGTCAAATATACTTCTATTGTTTATAAATTACTCAGTCAGTGCTAATCTGTTACGGCAGCGTAGCGCGCTAAGATACCTTTGACCCACTTGTAGTTCAGTGCTTATTTTCCTATTTAAAACAGTTCTCTTCATAGCCAGAGAACAATTTTCAAAATCAGTAAATTAGTCTTGTTACGGCGGAGTTTTAAAAGCTGCAGCTTCTATTCACATTTCTGTAATTGCCCTAATCCTTTTCTTTGAAGCAGAACCTCCTAAAATGAAATCCTTGTGCTCCAACCCAAAGGAGCCCAGTGTTTATTGTAATTGGATTGGCCCAGGCCTAACACGGTGGGAGAAAACAGAGCATGGTGGGAACTGTGGCTACCCAGGGTGTCTATTAGGGTAAAATACATTCAGGCTGCAGTGCTGGCTCAAGGTGTGGTGCTATGCTCACACCCTCAACCCCTGCTGCCCTCTGCCTCCCCGTGCCCACTGCGGTGTCCTCCCAAGCTGTGCAGTTCTTTGTCCACAGCTCTCTTCTTTCTCCTGATAGGATACTCTGCTTGGCCAGGCGATACAACCACACTCCATTACAACGCCTGCAAGAGAGCCTATCACCCACCTAGACAAATGCATAAATGCTGGCTATCAGTGCCAGGTGGGCGTGTGAGCTTTCAAGTTCATTAACTATGTGAAAACACATTACCTTTTTAACTACTTGCTTCAACTGGCTTTTGTCAAGGATCACATGGAGACAACTAAGGAGGTGGTTCCTGAGGTTAGTGTTCCGTGTTCCTCAGGAAAACTGTAGCCAGTGTTAACCCTCATCTTGACTAGTCGTGACTAAAAGAAGCTGCCTTCCCTAGATCATCTTCTCTTTCTGCCTTTGTGCTTTGAGGAAGTTGGCAGCTCAGATGTCACAAATTTGACTTTGGTTAAACTGGAATCTGGACCTTTAAACCACAGTTGGCATAGACAAGGGTTCTTTTCCATGGTAACGCATAAACAAGACACAGCACTGCCTCTTAGTGCCACTGGACTGTTTCAGGGCCTACCTGAAACTCTGGTGGCCAGGTGTATTTCAGGATTCAGACACTTTTAGATTTTAGAAAAGCCATACAGACAGTAAACTATACACTGTGCAGTATCTCAGTAGAGTTTGGGGCCACACCTCAAAATCAGTAACGTTAATACTGCTGCAGCCACTCTATAAATATGCACAGCCAAGTGGGATAATGACTATGTACATTTTCTCAGGAATTCTGGTTGGGTTTACAGTTTACAGCTCTGTGACTTAGGTCAGATTCTCATTCACTTATAAAGGACTTGCGAAAAGGCTTTGACATTTTCAGGGCTCCGTACTTTGGGGATTGCATGTAATTCACGGTGGAGCTGTCAAATATTTGTTATGGTAGATTTTAGCCTGAAACAGTTTTTCAAAAAGGCACCCATTTTTATCTTCTATTTTGAGACAGGGCCTTGTGAGGTGGCCTAGGTAGGACTTGAGCTAAGAACTCCTTCCTCAGCTTCCCTCAGTGACGGGATTATAGACTGCACCACCCCGCCCAGTTCTATTTTGTATCCTGTATTCTGCACAAGTTACAGAAATGAGTCCTTGCACTAAAGGCTTTTTCTGTTGAAGGGCAAGAGAAGTTAGCAACTGGTAGTTATATGACAGTAGAGAAAGCCATACCAAGGATGTGAAGCAAGAAATGTAGGGGGTGGAATGATGGTGAATAGACTATCACCACAGAGTCATGACGTACACCACACACCAGGGTGATCAAAATACATGGTGAATATTTAAACAAAAATATTTATTACAGCCAACGACACATCACCACTAACTTCCCTCAGAATGCTCCCTCTCGCTTTGGACACACGTGTCCTGTCCTTCTTGCTACTTCCTGAAGCAGTTCTGGAAGTCCTCCTTCATGAGTGCTTTTATGATGTGCTGAATCTATAGGACATTACAGGGTGCCCTTGTCCACTTCATTTACTGGCTTTTGCACTGTACAACTTCTGCCTCTTTCCAGGGTGTGGTGGTGCATGCCTGTAATTCCACCACTTGAGAGGCTCACATGGGAGGATTGCTGTGAGTTCGAGGCCAGCCTGAACTGAACTACATAAATGAGACCCTGTCTCAAAAAACTAAATCCAAAAAAAAAAACAAAAGACATGAATTGCTTCAAAAAGTGGCAAGAATGACAGGATAAAAATGCTCAAATTGAATGGGAATATTGTGAAGGGAGTTAATGACAATGTGCTTTTTCCTCTAATAAATTTTTTAAAAATGTAAGCAATAACCATGTTTTTCAGTCACACGTTGTATTTATGATGCATGATATGATCTCATGATACAGGAACCTTGTTATTCTTCAAGGGGCCGTGTCTGTAGTTTTAATCAGGAGTCCATTAAAACACTAGCAACACAGTCTTCAAAGCGTGTGTGTTCAAAATCCAGCCTTGATTGTGAAGTAAGAAAAATCCTTAACATACTCTTCACTTACCCACACTACTGTGCTCCCAGTCATGATGCAGTCCTGATCCAGTTCCCACGCCCAGTCTTACGTTAGTGCCTTTCCCTTCTCTTCTCCCTGGCGCACTTGACTTCCTGGTATTTCCACCTCCACAGATCTGCTCTCACCCAGGTCTTTGCACTTGCTGTTCCCGCTCCCTGAAGTGATCCTCTCCCAGGTCAGCGTGTGCCTCTGCCTTCCACACCTCCTCAAGTGACAGCCCGAACCGTCATCTTCTCATGTGACTTGCCCTGGCTACTACCTTCAGCGTCTGGTGATTCCGGTGCTCTTCCTTGCGTTCATTTTCTCCACTGTGCTCATCCTGGTGGATGCTTTCTGGACTTTATGCATCTGTTTATTTTCTGTGAGCTCCCTGAGGCAGGAGATCTGGTCTAATTCACATCCCTAGTTTAGGAACAGTACCTGGTACACAGCAAGCGGTTGCTCAGTCTTTGCTGAATGAATGTACTTCTATGGTCAACCTGGTCATTGATATTTAACTACTGGTGCTAGCCAAGGGTCTATTAAGAATTATTATCCGCTGTCAATAGGAGGGAACACTTCAAGATGCACATACTATATCATCCTTTAGCAGTTTTTTTAGAAAGCTTCTCAGGAAACACTATCATGGTGGGCTGGCTCTTAACAATGCATAGTCTACTTACACTAAGACACAATCACCTTTAATAGTAAAGCAAGATGTGTGACTATGTAAACTGGAAAACAAAACCTATAAATTACATATTTGCAGAGTGGTATTTCAGGAGCTAACTCAGTGCACAGAAACATCTCCTGGGCAGGACTGCTTTAGTGAATGCACCCATGTCTAGGATGTGACTCTCACCTTTGTGGGATGAAGACCTCGGTCTTGTTAATGCCCTGGAGTTCATGAGTCTGAAGGAGACTGTCTCATCCTACCAAATTAGGAAGAGGTTGGAGAACAAACTGTGATGTAAGATATAAGGCTCACAGTTGAAAAAGGACCTAATCAGAGACTAGAACTCTAACGTAGCTTGAGGAGAGAAGCTTCTCTCTTTGTTAGAGTTGGACCTGGAGACAAAAGTGGTATTTAATAGCCTTGTTAGTTAGGATAGGACCTGGACTCAGGTTCTCTTAGTGGTCCAGCCCTTTGCTGACAGTAAGGCTGGGCCTGCTCTCTCTGTGGGCCAGCAGCACCCCAGCTGAGTGACTAGCTGCTGCCAGCAACCAGTATTTTTATTTTGGTGTATTAATCTCTTCTAACTACAGAGCCAAGTCTTGTTCTGGCCTATGAGCTGTTTAATCTTATTAAGGTAACTATATATCTCCAATACTTCTATTGATTTGGTGATTTAACTCTGAAAGAGTAAACTTTTTGTTTTTGATTTCTTAGAAGACATCTCTGTCATAGCTTCCAGGTACTATGTATGCTTCCTAATGAATTCACTGTCACTCTTGCACACCTCCCCCACATCACCTGAACAACAAACAGTGGTCTAAGAGAACAATAGATGTCTTCCTTTAGGCTTGTGTGGGCAGCAGTGGAAGGCAGGCCCTAGAATGGATGTCTACTAAGGCAGATTGTCTACTTAAAACCATGTTCTTTCTGTGCTGTGATCTCTGAGCACTACATGGATGCCAAGACATGGACTGTCTTAGAATTTTATTGAAGAGACATCTAGTGGAACTAATGTGGAAAACTGTCATTCTGAAGGAATTTCGTCACGACAGGAAAGATGCAGTGCTGAGAGAGACCTCTAGTGTCCTGCAAATTCCAGTTTCAATAGTGTGGAGTTTCTTCAGACACCTACTTTCCATTTGTCCTGGATGAGTGTCCTTTCATTCAGAGTTTGCCATTCCAGACATGAGAAGCTTGGCCTATTTAGGATTCCCATCTATGTGTTTTCATGTTGATAAATTTAAGTAAAAGAGCTGTCTTCTATGGGGCCCTGGGGTATACCATTTCCATGAGTTTGTAATGATAACAAATTTCATTCCCTGAGCACTCCATGCAGACCACACCACGGGCTCAGCGCTGCGTGTTCGTTGCTCCTTTTAATTATTACTGCTATACTGGTGCGGATATTTTTCTCCACATCTTTCAAATGGAGAATCTGAGTCCTAGGGAGGTTGAATAACCCAAATGTGAATATCTGTTAGGTGGCAAGACCTGACCTCTCGGATTCCAAAGCCTCAATGCTTAGTCACGACATTTATTTATCTTAAAGAGAGAAAAAAACCATGAAAATGATTCAGAATCTCAAAACAAAAGTTTAGGAAATTAACAGTGGTTGCTTAAACTAAAGCTGAAGGTCAGAGGTTTGCTGCCAGCGGCGTGAGCTTCAGCGCTATTTTACAACAGCTCCGCTCGCGCCGGACACAGAACGGCGAGCACGCGTTTGCCGCAGCCCGACTGCCCCGGACGGGATTCCTCCGCCACCGCCCAACGGGGAGATCTCTGGAAACATGGCTACAGAACACGTTAATGGAAATGGTACTGAAGAGCCCGTGGATACTACTTCTGCAGTTATCCATTCAGAAAATTTTCAGACATTGCTTGATGCTGGTTTACCACAGAAAGTTGCTGAAAAACTGGATGAAATTTACGTTGCAGGACTAGTTGCACATAGTGATTTAGATGAAAGAGCTATCGAAGTTTTAAAAGAGTTCAATGAAGACGGCGCATTGGCGGTTCTTCAACAGTTTAAAGACAGTGATCTCTCTCATGTTCAGAACAAGAGTGCCTTTTTATGTGGACTCATGAAGACTTACAGGCAGAGAGAAAAACGGGGGACCAAAGTAGCGGACTCTAGTAAAGGACCAGATGAGGCAAAAATCAGGGCACTCTTGGAAAGAGCAGGCTGCACACTTGATGTGACCACTGGGCAGAGGAAGTACGGGGGACCACCTCCAGATTCCGTTTATTCAGGTCAGCAGCCTTCTGCTGGCACTGAGATATTTCTGGGGAAGATCCCAAGAGATCTATTTGAAGATGAGCTTGCTCCATTATTTGAAAAAGCTGGACCTATATGGGATCTTCGTCTAATGATGGATCCACTCACTGGTTTCAATAGAAGTTATGCGTTTGTCACTTTTTGTACAAAAGAAGCAGCACAGGAGGCTCTTAAACTGTATAACAATCATGAAATTCGTTCTGGAAAACACATTGGTGTCTGCATCTCAGTTGCCAACAATAGGCTTTTTGTGGGCTCTATTCCTAAGAGTAAAACTAAGGAACAGATTCTTGAAGAATTTAGCAAAGTAATGGAGGGTCTTACAGACATCGTTTTATACCACCAAACAGATGACAAGAAAAAAAACAGAGGCTTTCGCTTTCTTGAATATGAAGATCACAAAACAGCTGCCCAGGCAAGGCGTAGACTAGGGTGGTAAAGTCAGGGTCTGGGGAAATGTTGGAACAGTTGAATGGGCTGACCCTATAGAAGATCCTGATCCTGAAGTTATGGCAAAGGTAAAAGTGTTGTTTGTACGCAACCTTGCCAATACTGTAACAGAAGAGATTTTAGAAAAGGTGTGTAGTCAGTTTGGGAAATTGGAACGAGTAAAGAAACTAAAAGATTATGCTTTCACTCATTTTGATGAACAAGATGGTGCTGTCAAGGCTATGGAAGAAATGAATGGCAAAGACTTAGAAGGAGAAAATATTGAAATTGTTTTCGCTAAGCCACCAGATCAAAAAAAGAAAGAAAGAAAAGCTCAGAGGCAAGCAGCAAAGAATCAAATGTATGATGATTACTACTATTATGGTCTACCTCATATGCCCCCTCCAAAAAGAGGCCCATGGTGTGGAGGTAGAGGTAGTTATGGATATCCTCCAGATTATTATGGATATGAAGATTATTATGATTATTATGGCTATGATTACCATAACTACCGTGGTGGATATGAAGATCCATACTATGGTTATGAAGATTTTCAAGTTGGAGCTAGAGGAAGGGGTGGTAGAGGAGCAAGAGGTGCTGCTCCATCCAGAGGTTGTGGGGCTGCTCCTCCCTGCAGTAGAGCCAGTTATTGACAGAGAGGAGGTCCTGCATCAGCAAGAGGCATTCGTGGTGCGAGAGGAGGTGCCCAACAACAAAGAGGCCGCGGGGGAGAAGGGGTCGAGGCTGTCCTGACCTGTTACAATGAAGACTGACTTGCTATGTGGGATTACACCAGAAGCTTGCAGTGGAGTAATAGTAAGGAAATCAAGCAATCTTAAATATCTCGGCTGTATAGGAGCATATTCTATTGCAGAAGACCTTCCTGTGAAGATCATGGAATCAAATACGGGACATTGAACTAATACTTGGACTTTGATATGAATTTCTTTAACAATTTTCTCTGCAGTGCAAGTTATTAAACAAAAGCTATTCTATTTTCCAAATGTGTTCCAACAGAAACCCTTCATAACTTCTAACATGGTATCTTAATGAAGAATAAAGTTCTTCTCTTTAAATAAATAAATAAATAAAAATAAAGCTGAAGGTCAGGTTAAAAGGTCATTTCTCTTTCTGTCTTTCTCTCCTTGCCTCCCTTTCCCATCCACCTATTCTGGTTTTCGTTTTCTTTTTGCCCCTCTGTTTTGCTTTTATTCCTTCCACATGGTGGGGTTCAGGACATCCTACCCCAAAACAGGACACCTTGGAATTTGATAAAATAGCGGGAGCAAGGAGGACATTCTCCTCATTTCATTTTCTCCTCAAAGCAAGTCTTAGCACCCTCATTATGAGAGATGCCCTCCTTTTACCAGTAGGAAATGAACATCCTTCTCTCTGAAGACACAGGCAGATAGAGAACAGTCTGAACAGATTCTTGGAACAGACCTCGCTAAGTCTACCTTAGCCACATTATGAGGCTTAGATAATAAGCCTCATAATGTGGCTAGATTTTAGATTTTATCCAATCATACTTCTCCATGACTATCCACCTCTCCATCAAACAGTATAATGAATACACAGGTTTACCTGGGTTTTTTTAATCTTCACTTCCTTATGAAGTCTTCTGTTTCATGGAAATTATACTACATACATTTGTACGCTTTTGTCTACCTGTCTTTTGTTATGGAGGCATCAGCCATGAGCTTAGCGATGAAGAAAGAAGTCTTCCCTCCCGGATGCAGCCTCCTACTGCACTTACTCTCCCGAGCTAGCAATGTACCTATTTTCCATCAGAAGCCTGACGAAATTTGCCGTAGCAGTAGATTTCTTTTTGTCAGGGTTATACTTTTAATGGCATTTTGACAACCAATAGCAATTGACAATCTTTGTCTTGACACTGCTAAGTGATCCCCTGTCTGAAATCAAGGCAGATGTTTCACATGTCACTGCTGGATAATGGCTGTCTTTGGGTGGTATCCAGTCCAGGGAAATGATGTTGTTTTAGTCTCCTGATAAAAGTTGTTATTTGGCCTTTTCTAACTCTTAAATTATCCTGTCTTAAAATCTCGACCTCAGCTAAACAGGCAAATTGGAACTTGGTTTAAAAAAAACGTGTACTTTGACTGAAGTAGACATGTGGAGATGAAGGGAATCATTTGTTAGAAGTTGAAGATTCACAAGTGTTTCATCTTCAGTGCCCAAATCCTCATAGTCTTCCCACCTTAAATGGTTTTTGTCTTTTGAGGTTTCATGCTTTGTTTTGTTTCATTATTGATGAATCCAGAAGGAAATTCTGTGGCCTTTTGGCAAAATATGTGTATTCCTAGGCCAGTTGTGTGGAGGTTGTGGTTGCGAGGCTGAAGAGGCACAGATCTTGCTGTTAAAGCCCAGCAGTTTTCTGTTGGAGCAACTTCCTCCCTTGTCAGGTGTGCTCTCACACACATGGTCCTTCCTCAGGATGCACAACTGTACCACATCCTTCCCCGTCCAGGCAGGTGTGCTGGGGTGAGCATTTGACTCGAGCACAGACACAGTCATTTCAAGAGCTTTAATACGGGGCTCTCAGAGAAAATGCCCTTCTGAATTCAAGATCAAAGAATCATTTCACTGGAGGCTGCAGAGGTAACTTGTGTTGTCCAACTGAAGAAACTTGCTTATGGAAGAGGGCAGCAGGGCCTGGGGACGACGGAAGGTGGAGCAGTGGCATCTTAATGACATCTGATGTTCTGGATCCAGCCGTACCTGAACTCTACGGAAACTATTCTTGAATTTGAGAATCAATGAATTGCCACTTGGTTAAAAGTAATTTGAAGTGGGTTTTTGTCACTTGAAAGTGAAAGTATCCTGACCAACACCAGAAGAGAGGCAGAAATTTCTGGTCAAACAGGAAACCAAGAAATAGTATTCATTCACCTTCAATATTGGCTTTCTTCCAGAGAGTCTCAGAAGGGAGTAAATGGTCCCCTATCAACTAGGAGTGAATTGACTTCTTTTTGTTCCTGCTTCTCTGTCAACACCAAAACCTGATCAAACAGTCACAAGTTGCTTAGTCTTCTGATTCTTCTTTATCCATCTGATGTAGGTTATTTCTATATTTTAATGACATAATTGTCTGATCATCACTTTTAATAAACATTAGTGATATTTAATTCTTTAAAATCAAATTGCATTACACTAGTTCCAAAACTATTCATTATCAAGAACATGTTTGATTTCCTTTATGTGTGAAAGATCTTGTTTGTAGAAACATCATATTTACTAAATAATTGTGAACTTATCCTTGCTACAGGAAATAAATCAATGTGTACAAAACAATAAGAACTGTTGATTAGTTACTAAAACCAGAATTTCTACACAGAATCAATAGTAATGCCTGCTACAAACATCAATCTTGAGTGTAGTGTTATAAATTCTGTTAGAATTTTTTGCAGCATTAGTGTATACAGTTGGCCTTCCACATCTGTGACTCCACATCCATGGATTGCACCAATTGTAGATCACTGCAAAAAGTACCGCCTCTGTAGTAGGCATGTACAGACCTTTTTTCCTCAAATAATGCAGTATGAAAACTCTTTACAGAGCATTTGTACTACATTGACAACGATAGGTGATCTGGAAACAACCAGTACATATAAGATGTACACAGGTTATATGCAAATACTAAACCATTTTATATGAGGGACTTGAACATTGGGAGATTGCAGTATACTTGGGGAGTCCTGGAACAAGTGTCCCCTGAGCATTGTGGAATAAATATATATTGTAAATATAATACATTGGAAATATTGCACATGAAAGGATACTTATCGTATTTTACCCTAGAGACCCTAACTTAGGCACATCTGGCTTAGTAAGTTCAGGCATTGTGTTAAGTCTAGGAAGATACAGTGACATGAACCATGTTCAGTTTGTAGAAGAGAGGAAAGAAAACCCCAAAACCTTCACACTCTTAGATTCATTGACTAAGCCCCCACAAATTAGGCTGGTGAAAGACTGACAGGAGAAAGATGTGTGAAGTTAACTTTTAAATGCCATGGAGGCTTTTCCTAGAGAAGTAAAGGCCCGGAGAAGTGGATAGCCTGGCGGCTTGTATTTCATTTTTTAATGAAGAATGATAAGCCATGGAGATGCCGCTGCACAGAGGAAAAGGGTTTCAGACTTTCACTTGCCAGAACTATGGGAAAGTAAAGCTGTGGGAAGGAATGGAAGATGTGGGTTATCTTAGCAGGTCCTAGTCAGTTCGTCTTGGTGCCCTTCTTCTGTCTTCTTCTGGGGATTAAGAATTTCTTGGGAGGGGGAATCTATGGTAGTCCTAATTTTTCAGAAATTTCTGCTTTTAGTCATATAATGCAACCTCTGGTAAGGTTTCTTGCTGTGGCTGGTGAATCTCAAATGGTTCCAACTCAAAATACTCCTGATGTCAGCATGGCATAGTGATAGTGTATTCTGACCCCCTTTAAATGTCATTCTTAAAAAAAAAAAATGTCATTCTTCATTTCATCAACAGTGAAATTGATCAAATACTAAGTTGGATATACCATGGTTTCTCCTCCCAAAGGTCTTACAGCTTGAACTCTCAGGCCGTTATGGCTCAATGTTATAATAGATCCATGTAAGTATGACACAGTAGTAGAGTTAGGTTTTCATAACAACACCACAGGCAACTCTCAGTAGCTCCTGGCCAGCCTGCTGCTCAGTCCCTCCCAGCTCCCCTGACAGTGGGAGTAAAACCAACATGCACAGCGATCCCTACTGCACAGACGTATATGACAGACACTGAGAATTGACGGCTGAAGGAGCAAGATGAGGGGGTTGTGTCAAGAACCAGAACATTTCACTCAGAAAACATGGTTTGTTACAGGTTTTCTTTGAATGGCAAAAATTAGTTGTGTTGGACTTTCAAGGTGATTTGGGGTTGGAGTTAGATGAGACTAAGACCCCACTTGAATCTAACCATAACTTTAAAACAACTTAATGGAAAGCCATTTGGCTCAGGCGGCTGCAATGCCTGGGTTCCTGTTTTTAAGAAATGAAGCTTAAACTCCACCAATTATCAGCAGCTGAGCATTAGTTATATCATCTGAGACTTCTTACTGATATAACCCCCAAATAGCAAGTACGTGACCTTAGTCAACTTTGACAAGGCCTGGGGCCACTTCTAGTTTGGAGTAGCCTCATTTACGAATTGCTGCATACTCACACAAACTCTTTATATTTTAAGGTGCTTAAGTGTAATTTTTAAACAAAACTTACCCCGGAAGGCAACACTGATACCCGAACTGGTGTGAGTCTCCTTACAGATGCTGGAGACACCCAGAAGTGACGTCTGTTGGACCTCTCCCTGGCCCGACATTTCCAGTTTTGCCCTTTTAAGACTGCAGTCCTGCGGTGCCGTACTCAGTTCTAACTTCCCTAGCATGTGCACCTCTCATAACATTATCTGCAAGAGTATTTCAAGTACAAGGAAAGACCCTACTTCGTATTGCTAGGGTAAGGAAGCCTCCAAAAGGAATGTCTCGGAGAGAACAGAAAAAGCAGCTCTTCCTCTGTATGACACTGTGGCTTGATGTACAGCTACTGCCAGAGCTTTGTGTAACAGTTTTGCCATCGTACGTGTAGAAATCCTAAGGAAACGTCCATCCAGGTAAGTTCTGCAGCCCGGGACCTCCACTAGGGCTTCCGGAATCTTTAAAACTCATTACCTTCAAAGGGCATTAGTTCTAGATTAAAAAGGTGAGTATGAAGTGAAACTCAGGTCTTCCATGAAAATCGTGTCATTCTCAAAATCATGTAGACTTCCGGACCTTGAGGATTCATACTTCTTTCCCCTACCCCCAAAAAGCTCTTAGAAAATTTTCCTCTCTATGTAAAGAAGGAAATCATGCTCTGCCAGCTGCATCCTGAGTAGTCACTTTGGGGATAAAATTATTTTTCTACTGCAAAAGGCTATGTTTGAATTTCACCAGCTGCTTTCTTAATGATTATTAGAATATTTTTGGTAATGGCACTAACTTAAGGAGAAGCAGGGATGACACTGAATCTTTCTTTAACAAAGGATATTCTTGTATCCAGGGAAATGGCATTTAATGAAATCTAGATGTCTTCTTCCTGGGTGTTCCCCAGTTCTGCCAGCCTTACTGATCACTCTGACCGTTAGTCTCCAAACCCAGGTCAACATCCCACTGCACAGGTAAAGAGAAACCAGAAATACCAAGCTACCCGCTGTGATTTGTGTCTAGATGTCTCCCCAAAGCCTCATGAAGTCATAGACTTTGCAGGGAGGTGGCTGATGTAGAGTTTGTGATTGATTCATAGTGCAGTGCTGGAATGAAGGGTGCTGGGATTAAGGCTGAGTGACTGCTGGATCTGTCCACTGACTGGATTGGCACTGTCCTAATCCCAGCAGACTGGGTAAGATAAAAGAGGGAGAAAGAGGCTTGTTACCCCTTTTTGCTCATGTTGCTTTTGCTGTCAACTACATGAACAGTTGCCCTCTGCCATGTGCCTCCCTGCCTTAGAGCTGCTGCGGACTAAACCCTCTGCAAACTGGGAGCCAAATAAACCTTTCTCCCTTTAACTCTGGGTGTCAGGTACTTTGTCTGAGCAATGAGAAAAGCAACTAAGACACCATCCATTCTCTATGGGAATTCTGAGGTGCAGAGGTTGGACGGGGTAACTTTCTTTTACCATTTTTGCTTTTAAAGTCACTTCTTGATAGCCGGAGGTGGTTTTCTCTTCTCAAACTTGAATACAGTTCCTTTATTCCTTTCGTTTCCCCTAAATACTGCTTACAGAAATCACTTGTGTTTGTTTCGTTTTCAAGGAGGACTTGGGAAAACAGAGGAACACACTGCTGCAGAGCACAGCCAATCCTGTACATTTAACATGTGCGGTTTCCCCACTGATTTCCAAATGGAAAATCCCCAGGCTTTTCCGTCTATGGGAATTTCCCTGCTCTCTCCTCTCCCGGGCCTCCAGATTTCATTCTCTTGGGTTCGTTCCCACCTGTTTTCCCTCCCTCCCTCCCTATTTCCTATCTAAACTTATCCTGCTTCCACCTCCTTGGTCTGCCTTTGGAAACTTACTTTTTTCTTGCATTACTATGGAGAGAGATATGTTTACTTTTCACTTACTAGTCCTTCTTTTGAACTGTGTCTCAGGACCTATTTTCTAAGAACAGTATGACTTTTCCATGCATTTTGCTGAGCAAAAGACATTTCCCTGTTAAGAGAAATTTCATTAATATCATTTAAAGTAAACTTTTGTTACCTTCTTGTATATTAAAATCTATAGCATACCCATATTTTAGTAACTAGTCAGCATTGCTTTTGTAGTATTGCCAAAATAAGGCTATTTTGGAAATCGTTAAGGAGATCTAAGCTTTGATATGGTCAGAGTTTAAATTTACATTATTTTGCATGTTGTTTGCTAAGGAAGGAATCCTTTCCCACAAGCAGTGACATCCTCTTTGAAATTTTCTTTTGGTAGGATAGGCTTTTATTTCCAGGAAACTATGAGTTAACTAGAGATAGATATTAAATTACAGACCCACAGTTGTTGTCCAGTGTATGCAAAAATAGGAGTTTGAAAAGAGGTGAAATGTTTGCTTACTTTCTTATATCTTTGCAACAGCCAAAACTTCACAAAACCCAGAACAGACTCAGAGGTGAAGTTGCTTCTGGCTTTGCGTCAGAAGTGCTCATTCTTGTCCCCATCGCATCTCAAGGCTGTAGAGCTATGCCTTTGGATCTCTTTTGGGAAGTGAGTGTTGGTAAACTGACAGTAAGTCCACAGACTATTTAAAAGCATTTTCTGCCTGCTCATTTAATTTTCCCACATCTCTAAGACAATGTCCTTTTCTTGTTTGTAAAGTTTGCTAAGAAGTTTCCTGGGAGGTCAGTTTTGATACAAGGCCTCTCATCATGCAAGCCTCCCACCAGGTGCATTCCCAACCTTTGAAATGGGTACGATTTGAAGATAGTTTTATGAAGCTGATGCACAAGGCATATCAGTGCCATGCTGTGCACCAGCTGGCTGTTCTGCTTCGGGATCATCAAGGATCTCAGCCTCATGACATCATCAGGTAGCAGGGCTGTGTCCAAGGGCCCCTGGGCCTGGGTTAGCTTATTGGTACACAGTTCTCACCAGCAGGTGAGAGTCTTTAACCTCAACCAGTGGGGCCAAGGCTATGACATTCGTCTGCTTAGCATTGCAATTTGCCAGCTATAAGTATGAAATAGAATTACATAAGTATGGCATAATATCTCTGGAATTCCTCTATCTGCATGAGCAGGAGCACTGCACACCTGAGTTTCCTTCATCATCTCTTCAAGTCTCCTACAAGAGTTTTACAAATGGCCACCGAGTAGGCGTTTGATGGCCTCCCATGTCCTCTCTATCTCTTATTCCATCTCCCACTTTTCTTACCATCTCTGTGTATCACCTGTTCTAGAGAAATAGACATAGTAAATGTTCGCAGAGCTACTATCATGTGCTGAGAATCTTTCCATGGGCCATATATCTGTTAAGTCATTTTACCCTTTCAGTCACTCTGTGAGTTTGGCACCATCTACAGATGAAGTAAATAGGAGAATTCTGCAGGGTGTGGACACAGCCCTGGAAATGGGTCAGACCTGCCTTCAAATCCCAGCTCCACCACTTACTCACCGTGTAACTCTGGTGGGTTCTACAACTTCTCTGACCTCAAAATCTTTATCTGCAAATGGAGAAAATATTAGCACTTTCTTCTTTCGATTGTCATGAATATGAAGTAGAATAGCACTGTAACAACATGAAGTGGAGTCTCTGGCATGTTGTAAGTATATGATAAATATTCTTAATACAAAACAGGATTAATCCTCAATATCCCTTTCATAGATTAGCAAACTAAAGCCTGCAAAAGTGGAAAACTTGCTGACCATCTCCCTAACCATAATGCCACTGTTGCTAAAACCCCATAGAGACCATGGTGTGGAATGTGGTTTTGCTCAATAAACCTCCTGATGGTGAATACAGTTCCCTGTGACCAGAGCCACATATGAGACTTTCCAGATGAACAGGCTCTATGACCGGTGATGAGAGGCGGGACAGCTGAGCAGTGTGGGGTCACGTGATATGAGCACAGCTCATTCCTGGGTAGTCTCAAACCTTTGGCTCAGTGCTGAATCTGCATTTCACCTCTTGCTGTGGAACTCTTATTTTTTCTCAAAACTCTAGAGGCCAACTCTCCATATATGTGTAGCATAATATCATGTAAACAAGGGTTGGCTTGGAAGGCAGGCTGCTTGTCATACTATAGTGGCTTTGTGGCTGAAATGAAAACCATATGCTTCGTGGTATTTTTAGATTGGTTAATATTATAGGTCAGCAGGATTTTCATTTAGATATGGCTGTTCCAGTTGGGTTTTTTTTCCAGTTACTTTAATGGAACTAAAAAAATTTCTACCGAACTGTAAATTTTCAGGAGAGTGGGCCATAGGAAGGAAACAGGCAGCTCTGGTCAAGGATTCTTCTGCATTTCACATGGAATTTGTATTTGTTTCCAGAGCCTCTGTCAGCAGGACCTGACTGCCCCATGCCTTGCTCTCAAAGAATAGTACAACAAATAACAGGGTGGACTACATCATGAGAAATGTCTTGAGATTGCCCAGGGGAAAGGAGGGTGCAGGAAAGAGGAGAGAGGGAGGGGAAGAGGTCGCTCACCTACCTAGCTGAGTTCTGGACATTTCCTGGTATGGCACGTTTATAATGCTATTTTCTTTGCTTTGAAAAAGGAAGACTTTTCTTGCTATGCTTGAGCCTTCTTTTGCATCTCTAAACTTTCTTTTTTCAAAAATATTTTGTATTTCAAAGGAAATACCTTAAACTACTTTGTTCTCCACCTAAATTGTGCCACTAAAAATGACACTTGTCTCTCTCTAAAGAGAAATTGAAGCAGATGAAAGGATAAATCTCACAATTTCATCAAAAGCAGTGATCTCAACACTTAGTGTGGGTCCTTGTGAAACTAAGGGTTGAGTGATGGGCACTGTCTCTTCTGCTAGGCAGGAGGCTAGAAGAAAAGGGTAAAAGAAAGGAATTATTAGGGTTCCTCTTAATTTTTTGGTGGTCTTGGAGACTGAACTCAGGACTTTTACACTGGGCTACATTGCCAGCTTTTAAAAAAATATTTTATCTTGAGGCAGGGCCTTGCTAAGGCACTAAATTGCCTAGCCTGGGCTTGAACTTGGAATCTACCCTCCACAGCCTCCCAGGCCTGAGCTTACAGGTGTGGGTCACCATGCCTGGCTCCCTATAACAATGTGAAAGACAAAGAACCGTGAGCTGACGGTCAGTTTGGTTTATGCCAGGTCTATGCAGGGAGCAGCAAGAATTCTCTGTTGGTAGAGGGAAAAGTCAATGAGATTTTGCTTTGGCATTTTTAAAACCATTATATTATGACTATATGGAGCCCAAAAGCTATGAACAGAAAATTGCTTCATTGTCCTTGCCATGGTAACCTTGAAAATATACACTGCTCAGCCTCCTTTCCTGGCCTGCTTCCACAGCCTGATCCTTTTCAGCTGACAGAACTGAATCTTGCTTTGAGTGTAACTCTTCTGCAAGTATGAAAAGACTCCATGGAGTCTAAATTATAACCACGATCTCCAATCTTCCCTCTGCAAGTAGGGGGAAGGTCTGGCTCTGGTCCACTTGTTCATCCTCTTCTGACAGTCTCTTCCTCCTCAGATCACCATGTTACCTTCGGTCTTCCAGGGCCAGGACTGGGGGCAGACAGGGCATCAGAAGAGGGCAGGCTTCCCGCATATCTGCACTTTCCGTGGTCCTCTCATGGCTGCTGCTGCCCTGGCTGTGGCTCTTCATCACATCTGTACATTTTTGCACATGTCGCAAAGGACGTTTCGAAGGACCGATTCCGGATATGGGCAGCACACACTCCCACTGATCCCCTAGGACCTGCTTGCCTCCTTTCAGTCTGACGCCCGCCCCTGGGGTTGTATCTCCAGCCTCCCTTGCTGCTGGCACTCCCTTGTCCCATTGAGCTACCTTCTGGGGTCGAGTCTTTAAGCTGTTACAAGATACATTCTGTGGGGTCAGTCAGGGTCCTGGAAATGCAGACCTTCGCGGGCCTCTATGGCAAGACTGTATGGGCCCCTTCCCCTGTTCCTCTGTTCTGCTCTCTCAGGTGGCTACAGGTAAGCTCCAGCCTTCAAGAACAATCAGAGTGTGAGGCAGGCTGTGGTCTCTGTTCAACCACATCCTCCATTCTTTGAGGAAACACATCATGTTCTCCTACAGGGAGTGGAGAGTAGCCAATTAATCTCTGTTCTTGGGAATTCTCTTCTACGAGCTGTTTTTCCCCGTCCTGTGGGGGTGAGGACCAGTTTGGGCACCTTGTAGTGACTTTCGGTTCTCATCAGCGAGTTGGGAGGGAGGAGCTTGCTGCTGATTTTCACTGTCAGGGCTTCATCTAAAACACAGACTAGAGAGGTGCAGCTGTGCAATCCACCCCCCCACCCCCGGGCTGCTGCCCCCTCAGCCTGGCGGGAAAAGCAGCAGCAGCAGACCTCCTGTCCCAGCACCCAGCCCCAGCAGTGTGTACTCTGGACTTCCTGGAAGATGGCGACCAGGTGACCAGCAGAGAAAGATCCTCCCTTGTCCCGACCCGCGGGTAGTCAACGAAGGCCCTAGAGGGGGAGTGGGACTAAAGAGACAAGAGACACACGAAATGGAGACAAGACAGGAGTCTGATCAAGTCTCGTTTATTGAGCAGAAAGCTCGGGTTTATATACAGTGTGGGAGTGGGGATTGACGTCAGCAGATAACTAGGCAACGGAGGGAGGTCCAGATATCACGTGAGGGAGGTCCAGGCATCAGGCGATAGCATGTGGTTACATCATATGATTTACAGGAAACAGAAACTTAGCTCAAAGAAAATAGAAACTTAACTCAGGATAGAAACTGAAACTAAACTCAAGGCTCTTAAGATGGTTGATACATTTCAAGATGGATGTCGACCACAGGTCTCTCGGCAGTCTCCCACACTCCCAGAGGATTGCCATCCAGACACTGGAATATAGCAACATGAGAAAGACAAGAAGGAAAGAAGCAAGTCCCCCAGTCCCCCAGTCCCAGAAAGGATTTGAAATGAGAATTGAAGCTCTTAGAAAGAGCAAACAAGGTCCCTCCCTGAGGAAAAGCTCAGGTGCTGCCATGGCACAGTTAGAGGGAGAGGAGGAGGAGAAAGAGAAGTTACCATTCCATACACATCCTTGTCCCACTCCCTCGTTCCTATACTTGCAACTTGAGCTTCGGAAGCCAGTGCTCACAGGAGCCTCCCAACTCAGCCAAAGGAGAGCAGAATTCTGAGACCTGGGCCAAAATTGGAGCAGAGAAAGCACAGCCCGGAAAAGAAGCAGCAGCAGTTGGGAGGTGCTGTCAAACCCAGCCTGACTATGAAAAGGTACAACAGCCACTACAGAATGCCCACTCTGCTGTGACCTGTTTTAATCAGTGCCCCAAGGCAAGGCAGAGATGAAGCAACCAGCACACAGCCCGCCACACCCAGCTCTGCAAACCTGCCCCGAGGCTGTGGCCTGCTACCTCTCCCCTGCAAGAGCAACTACCAGCAGAGAGCAGTGGCAGCAACCTTAGGGCCACAGCAATTCCCGGGGATCGAGCCAATGAACAAACGGGAACTGCAGCACAACAGTAAGAGTGAGGTGCAGATTGAAGTGGGCCAGTTGGCCCCAAACCCTTCTCACTCCAACACCAAGCAGGAAGCACGAGCTGAGTTACTGGGCTTCAGCTCCCACCCTGAACTCCCTCTGTGAGCACCTAGAATCTTGACATTCCCCCACGCCCAACATGTGTTCCAACGGCAATGGGATGAGTCCACAGGCTTCAGGACCCACCCTAAACTACTAATATGAGCACCAAGAAGGGCTTCATACAACTCGCATATATGAACCTTGTATGAACCCATTGCAACAAATTACACAAAAAGCAGCAGTCCTGGAGCCCAAGAGATGACAACATACTTGACACAGAAGACCCAGGAAACTCCTCTAATTGTCTCCTAAAACTAAAAATTAAACTTAGTACACACTCTGGACTACCTCAGTGAGCACGGGTGGGGGAGACCTCACACACTTTGCCCAGCATCATAAGTGCACCCAATGACCAGCTGTGTAAGGGGCAGGGGGCAGCAGCACTGGAGGCTGAGAGGTGGGAGGCGGTGAAGACCTGGAACTAGGGTGCAGACCCAGTCCTCTAGCTGGGCGGGGACAGCCTCCAAAGAGTCATAGGTATCCTGCAGGGAGATACTGGTGGCCTATGAGGGGACTCCAGGGGCCTTGACAGGAAGCTCAGCAGCCTGTGGGGAAAAGGGGGCTCCCCGCAGGATACATGAAAATCCTGAGGACCTGGACTGGGCCTCTGGGTGCACGATGACAAGGTGGAGCCTGGCAGTCTGTGGGGGCAACAGCACAGACTCGACCAGACTCCCGAGGGCCTCGAGGGCTTGTCAGTGGGGTGCTGATCATAGTGTGCCTGGGCCCTTGTCTGTGTATCATCCTTCAGGTTGGGTGGTTTTCCACCTAGTGCCATAGTAATTTGTGTGCACCCATGTTTGTTGTAGCATAATTTAAGCAGCCATGTGTCTTTCTAATGTGAGAGCCTGAGCAAATGAATAAAACCAAAAAGTAGTTATTATCAGAGGGAGAACAATGGAGATGAGGGAGGAGAAAATTGTTTGATTAATTGTATGTGCCTTTATTTGTATAACTAAGTAACAAATGTGAAGCTAACATTATGGAATACAGCAACCATTGTTAATTCCCTACTATCTGCTCTATAACTTTGTATTTCCTTTGTTGTTTTTGGGTTACTCTGGTTTATGTCTCTTTGGTTGTTGATATGTTTCCATTCTTTTGTCTTTAAAGCAAAAAATTATATAAATAAATAAAATGCAAAGACGGTGGAAACATCCCACTGGTACCTAATAGAATTTTGTGGGTTGAGAGTTCACAAGAACTTTCTGTGCTGACTGCACTGTGAGACTTCCTCATGAATCATTTAGGAAAAACATTTCCAGGTTGCATTATATCTGAGAATTAGTACCTGTGAGCACTTGTACATGTCTGCTTCAACAATTATTTGCTAGGTAAACAGAAGAATAATAGATCGGTCTGCATTGTTGAGAAACTATATATAGCTGTAGCTAAAACATATTCAGCACTGCTAGCTAAGCTCTGCTGTATGCATGTTTGAATGATTTAAAGTGTCACTACGTTATAAATAAGGAGACTGAGGTCCAGAAAGCTTAAGACATCACCACAATCATCATGCTGGAAAAAACAAAGCTATATTTAAGCTTTGGCCGCTGGCTCCAGAGTTCTTGCTCATGATCACTGCCCTCCTCTATCACAGGGGCCAGCCTGCAGTGGGAAGGAGTTTCCCCCACTGCTGACCTCCTGTTCACAGCCTGTCTGAGTCTCATTAGGCCAAATTATTCAGACTTATGGGAAGTGTAGCCTTGGGGAGGATAGTGTCAATGTCAAGACCAACCTTTTGGATAGTGGGTTAGGTTTGCACAGCTTGATGTCATTGCTCTTCTGAGTGGGAAAAACACGTTGTTTTGGAGAGCAGAGAGGCTGTTCAGTAACAAGCCTGTGCCCACAATTGCAGCTCCATGGAAAAGGTCTACCTGTTTGGGTCATTCTCCACTTAAGCCAGTGAAAGAGTCATAAGCAACATACAGAGTTCAGACTCAAAGGCAAAAATGTGTCACAGGTTTCTTGAATTGCCCCAGTTGTTCAGACAAGACTAATATACCTGCATTCCTGTGTGGGGACACTGCGCAGACAAAGGGTCTGCACACTCGTGTGGTCAGCACCACATAAGCCCCTGCAGAACCCGCGAGGAGGAAGAGGTACTCATTGAAGGGCACCGTCTGGAATTCTGGATGGCGATCAGTTGGGGAGTGGCAAAGGCCTAGGGCCAAGTGTGAAAGACAACAGGGTGCTTGGAAACAAGTTCCAGTTCAGAGAAGTGGTGTGAAGGCAATCGGTGTATTTTATTTTATTTTATTATTATTATTTTTTTTTTGGCGGTACCGGGGATCGAACTCAGGACCCTGTGCTTGCTAGGCAGGCGCTTATTCCACTGAGCTATATCCCCAGCCCCAATTGGTGTATTTTAAAGAATCTAACTGGCATCAGGTCTTTCTACCCTAGAGACCAATATAAGGCTGCATGATTTCAAAGATGTGAATCTTGTGAATCCTTTCAATAGAGTCTGAGAGAAACAGAACTGAGGGGAGGTCAGACATGAAGTTTTGTCCAGGCTCCTGTCTGGGTGTCATAGCCAGCTGTCTCAGCTTTAAGAGAAAGGAGTTTGGAGTAAAGGGAACAAGAGAACTGCCAAAAGTGAGAGTCAGGCACAGCACCTTGGAAAGCTTCAGCGTGTGCAACTTCACATGCAGCCTGAGGACCATGTAACCAGCAGCAGAACTGCAGTACTCACCGTTTTACAGTGCTTCATGTGTCTGACCTTATACGAAGGCTGGAGAGATACTGCAGTTATCCAAGTGTGATCTTGTCTGCACAGAGCTCAAAGTCTAGGGCAGGACTGGGGATAGTCACGAGGTGGCGCTCTGCATGCTGGGGTGTGGTGTGTGCTGGTGCTCTGACACCACAAGAGGGCGCGCAGCTGGACTTTACGGGAGGTGGTGTTAGGGTTTGGGTGTGAAATGTCCCCCAAAGGCTCATGTATGGAAGGCTTGGTTCTGATGTGACAGTGTTCAGAGGTGGAGCTTTGGGGACGTGATTGGATCATGAAGGCTTCCACCACATCAATTACTCAATCCACGGATGAATTCATAGTTGAATGCACTAGTGGAGGTGGACCTAGGTGAAGAGAACGGTCCTCAGGGACAGGCTTTGGGCACTTGTCTTGGTTCCTTCTTCTTTCCCTCTCTGCTTCCCGGCTGCCATAAGGTGAGCAGCCTCCTCTGCCATGCATATATACCGGCCACCACGTTGCTCTGGCTGTCCACCAACTGTGAACCAAACCAAACCTTTCTTCCTCTAAGTTTTTTTGAGGGGTATTTTGTTAAAGTGATGAAAAAATAACATAGGAAGTGTTAAAGAAGCCTTCCTTGAGGAGGTGGTCTCTGGAGAAGGGTGCTGTCAGGTGAGTCCCATAGGCAGATGGAGATGGCGTGGAGAGATTGTTTCAGGGCAGAGGAATCAACATGGACGAGAGCCCAGAGGCAGGAAGGGTCCTTGAGTGGCCTCCCATGACCTGGAGGATTGTGTCAAGAGGAACAGCTAGAATTGAGGCTGGAGAAATCAAGTCAGGGACAGGTACTGAGGGCTTTTTGTATCAGCTTTGGAGGTAGACAATGATGTCGCCATTTTCTAGCAGAGGTGGGTGAGCTCAGAGGATGAATCAACTTGCCTTGAATCGCCAGTGCAGGTGACAGACACAGATGATTCTAAACTGTGCCTTTCACCAAAACAAAGCCCTTCTTCCTTCACTGTTCTCTGTGTTTAATTTGGGAAGAGTTTAATTAATTAAAATTTGTACCATTTTGTACCACATAAAATACTGAGTCCATCTGCAATAGGCCTCCTTTGCCCTAGCTGAGGTAAAAGTTGTTGCATCCTCCGAGGATTAAACAAATTGAAAGTTATTTAAAAATATTCTTCAAAGATCCTGATGGAGGCAGCAAATCACCAAGAACTCAGCTATGTGCTTGGACTGAAGGTGGCTGTAAGCAAAACCTTGAGGGCTGCACATTTGTATTCCAAGTGATAGTCCAGCGAGAAAACACACAGAAGTTTCTTTCATTAAAATTTAAAAGAGCTAGTTTGTGCATGACCTGGGTTGATTGGGGTCAAGAACTCAACATGATAATAGTTAATATATCAGAAAAATCTGTGTTTGCTCCCTGGCCCCTGCTCCTGAGGAAGGCTCTCCACTGTAGTTTCTCTTGACCCAGCCCCAGGGAAATGTAAGCCAGTTTGAGCCTTTTTTTAAGTTTCTGTTTTCCTTCCCTTCCCAATTAGGGGGAAAGTCTAGCATCACTGTGGCACTAATCACTGAAAAACAAAGGTCTCTGAAAACAATGAGTGCTGTCACAGTTCGTGAGAATCCAGAATGTCCGCATCTGGCCTTCCCAAGTACACACACCTGATGGCCTCTTCCCATTTCGTCATAGGATTTGGGCCTAAGTCACATGTGTCCCCCACCTGCAGCATTTCAGAGTAAGTGTGTCTCGGACAAGATTGAGAAGTAAGCAAAAATACCTTCGGGATTTCAACGCTCTTTCTCCCTTTCTTCCTCTCCCATGGGCCTTCACACCTGTGGCCCAAGGGCTAGCGTCTCTGGGCTCTTCCCTTCTGTGAAAATGAAAACAACCTTAACCTTTGGAAGGGAGCAGGGGGTAATTTTGATGAGAGCTAACGCGTAGGTAACATGCGCTCTGTGCGAAACACAGGGCTCTAGAGAGTTTGGTACGCACCAATTCAGTGCGTTAATCCCAGATAACTCTACGCACTAGCGATTGCCCTTGTCTCCCCATGGTACAGAGAAGGTAGTTTCCTGCAAGTTCATGTAGTCAGGATGTGGCAGAGACGCTGTTTGAACCCGGGAAGACTGGCTTCTTCCCTGCCCTTACCTTACTGAGAATGGCGTATTAGAGAACAAGTGTGATTAACTGGCCAGGATGTAGCAGGCATGGTCTAGGTATGCTAACATACTACTTTATTTACTATTCTTAGCTGGACGTTGATGTAGTTTTATAACCACATTTTACACAAAGCAAGATGGAGAGGCTAAGTGACCTCCTGGGACTTCACACCCAGGAAGTGGTGCTGCAGCACCAGGGACGACACTGTGAATGATCGTGGGTTCCACATTCCTGCCCCTGGAGCACTGTGTGACCCGGACCATCAATCCTAGGGGAAGCCTCCTGCTCTTCGGACTTTGGACTTTAGAACATAGGAGAACATTAAGTTACATGGTTGGTGCTATGATCATTTGGGGCAGAATTTTGACTAACAATTAATAGGTAGGAGATAATTAGACTTTCTTGGACCTAAAAGTTACCCTTTCTAGCCTGCTGTCCATTCAGCCCGCCTAGTGCGGTCCCTTCATTTAGAAGCTTTCTTTATTTTGATTAGTTGACTGCCTTCACCCCAGTAGTTCACAATGCACTTCCTGCCTGAAGTAACTACGTCTGAAAGTGAACACACCCTCCTTAGATTGCTCTCTAAGGTGAGCGGCATCATCTGAGCTACAAATAGCCTTTCCTCTTACTTTCCGTGTTTCATCAGCTCCCGGATTCCGCAGACTCAGCCCTTTGCTAAGGGTTCTGGTTTGTTTCCTTGTCTCATCCTTCCTACTGTCTCTACTTAGCTCTTCCTTCACCCTTTGCTTTAGCAGTATAGCCATCTCCTCAATTACTTTTTCGCCCCGGTTTTCTCTCCTGTAGCACGTGCACCATGCCACCCTGCTGTAGTTGCTCTAATATGAAAATCTGATCATGTCACTTCCTTGCCCCAAATTTGTCCAAAGCAGGCCTTTAGCACTTTTATACTAGCTCCTCAAACTTCAAAATACGGGCTTCAGTAACATCTTCTCTGGCACTGATGGTGTTTCTTAGGAATTTTTTAAAAAGACTTTCATTTCAAGGACCGTTTAAAGCTTAAACGAACATATGTCCTAGACTCTCTGGTGATCGCTTATAATAAAATAACCCAGAGCTACTGTGGTGTTTAAGACGACCCTAGGCCCAGTGGCTCTCTGCTGGTTTTCTCACGTTATTTAGAAAAGAATGGAGACAAGCTTGACACACACCGAGGGAAAGGACAGCCAAGCGGCGTGGCCATGATCCTTTCGGTGTGACTCCATGTTCATTTGAACAGAGAGGATGAGCGGAAGAACAAGCCATTGCTCAGCACATGGTCACTCAGGCTAGCTGAATTGAAGGCATCATTCAAGCCTGTGATCAGTATCACGTTCCCGTGACAGCAGCCAGTTGGTCAGACAGTAGCGCCTACTGCATCAAATGAATGCTGTGAATTTGCATCGTATTTGGCTTACTTTGTAAACTTGTTGTGGTTTGATAATTCTGTAAAAGTTATATACACTGGGAAATCAGACCTGGTTTACGTTTTTCTTTTTTTTAACTTTTAAAAAATTAGTGTTGTAACAAAAGTAATTTGACAATACTGAGAATAAATAGTAAATGCTTCCTTTTAAAAGTGACCCAATCCCTGCATGGTGGTGTACATCTGTGACCCCATCACTTGGGAGGCTGAAGCAGGAGGATCACTATGAGTACAGGGCCTGCCTGGGCTACATGAGGAGTCCAGACCTGTCTGAACTACAGAGACCCTGTCATGTACTGCCCCCAGCCAAAAAAGTGACCCATACAAGTCCTCATACCCTAGTCTGGGAAACCCTGACCTACAAAATCAAGTGCAAACCCTTCAGAGGAGCAGGTGAGGCCCTTCCCGCCACTTCCCCCACCAGCAGCTGCATTTCTGCCCTCTCCCTAAGCCTTTTCTCACCCAACTAGAGCTTCTTGGTGCAACGGACCCCTCTGTCACATTTGCACCTACATGGCTTGACACTCGGTGTGTTTGTAGGACAAACTAACAGCAGAATACTTTCACGAACACATGATGGAAAGCCAGAGGAGGGGGGCAGGGCGCCTCACAAACCTAAGGGCCAGCTCCCACATTGCTGCAGACAAGGGTTGTGCCTGTGTCCCCGGCGGGGATGCCTTCGGCCTGCTCCCCTCCTCACAAGTTCACAGGAGCATGAGCTGGACGGGCAAGGATGGTCACAAGCAGCACCCAGTGGGGAAGGTCAGACGCAGCCTGCATCTGGGGAAGGGGTCCTCTCCCCACAGCGTTTCCACTTGGAGATTCTCAGATCAAACAGGCTACACGCTGCCCTGAGTCCCAGAACCTTTTGGCTGCGCCCCGCCCACCCGGCTTTAGCTTCCCAAGGAAGAACTATTGGCTTAGAAGGGTTTTCTGTGTGCTTTAGCCCCCGGAGTATTTGCTTTTGGTGTTTATGCGTGGGGACGTGAGCTGAGATCAGCTGATGTGGATCAGGGACTGAGAGCTGGCTGAAGTGAGGTGTAAGCACCTCAACAAAACTGCAAGGCTTCTCGTGCTCCTGAAGGCGGTATCAGCCCCCAGGTCCTACGTCCCTTAGCCAGTGCCAGTCCGCTGTGCTGGGTCTCTCCTCCCCTGCCTGTCTCTCAAGAACGATCAGGGCTTGGGTGTGGTACATTCGCTTCCTAGTGAGGGAGAGCGTTCTTCCCTCCTTCCTGTTCATCTCCTCCTTCCTTTGCACTGTTCAGTACTCCTCTCCAGTTCATGGCCGCCGCTAAGCCTGTCTTGTTTTTGACTCTGATCTGAACCGACAAAACCATAAAATAAATTCTTTTTATACTTGTAAAGAGAATGGCACACAGATAGTTCAGATATCATAAGAGAAGATGTCGATCTTGATTCTCTTCCTAGAAACCTGCTTTAGAATACTGCATTTGGAGACCATGAAAACTGAGTTCTCTAAGCTCTGTGACCAAGAATAAGTCATTTACCTCTTTTGACCTGAGATTTGTCTTTTCTAATGTAACAATGGGCCAGGTATGGTGGTGCATGCCTATAATCCCAGCTCTCAGGAGGCTGAGGCAGGAGGATCAGGATCACTGTGAGTTCGAGGCAGCCTGAACTGGGTAGGAAAACCCTGTCTTAAAAAGAAAATACAAGAATAACAATACACACATACCTGCTGTTTTTCACATGCAAGGCAGTGATGAGGATTAAAATGAAAATGTTTACATTTTATGTAAAGAAATTTAATTATATAATGGATCACTATGCATTGATTAAAATGGCAGTCTCATATAATCATATAAAAGAGTATCATAATATAAAAAAAGAGTCCATCAAAAAGAATGAAGAGAGAAAGAAACAGATCACCAAGCATAGATAATAGATCCACGAAAGCACACATAGCGCGTTCAGGGTGAGTCCTGAGTACTGAGGAACCCAAGAGTGGATCAGTGTCTTTACTGAAGGGGTCTGGAATTACAGGTTAATGATTTACAACCTTCTCAGCTCTGGAGAGGCCTCGAGGGAGATGGTGAGACACAGGAATCCACAGGAATGCACTCACCACGACTGTGGCAGAGGTACCGGGACGTAGAGCTCTGCGCCCCCAGGCCCCTTGTCTGAGGTGACCCGGGACCCTGTCTGAGATTTCTGGTCAGTAAGCTGCAGTGCGCTCACGTACAGTGAGAGGCCTTACAGAGATCAAGAGGGAACTGTTCCCAAGATCACTGTGGATAACCAGAAGGAGCACCCAACCTGATCAGTTTTCACACTCAAGCCAGTGAGTGCCCAGGGGGCCACCTAGCAGTGTCATAAATCCCTAAACGGGACAGGACTCCAGAACACAAGAAAGTGTGAATTCCTCAGTGCGTTTCCCGTGTCATGGGCTGGGTCAGAATCACAGAGTAAGGAAGGGCTGTGGTGGCTGGTACAGAAATCAACACTACTTTTAAAATCTCACTGCTCCCCAGCAGCATCCAATAGATTTTATTAATATGTTTTCCCTATTTACTGTAATCATTCAATGTGTAATAAGAATGCTGAAGGTCGCAGCTTAGATTATTAACATGCTAGAAGTACTCCAGGTCCTGGGCTTTGAAATGCCTGGAAATCTCCTTATTGGAATAGCTGCCTTAATACCGTCGGTTCCACCCTGTGTCGTCCGGGGAGAGCTCAGGTCTAATGAGGCCTCCAGAACTGATATCATTCCCACACAGGCTGGGAGCTTCGGAGAGAATTTCCCCCACGGCCGCTCAGCTAAGCCTTTGAACTACAAGTGGCGGCAGAAGCATGTGGCACCTGAACTAGGAAACAACTGGACACCCTCGCTCCACGGAGGCAGTAGCCTCTGTTCCTGTAAAAAGGAAGCCCGCGGATATTTGCCTGTGAGTGGCCAGAGGAGGCAGGAGGGAAGTTTGGTTTGGAAAAAATAATGCAGAAGAGGGACCTGCCAGACAGGAAGAGTAGAATGAAGATGACTTCTAATTCACTGGGCAGACAGGCGTTGGCTAGATGGGCAGTGATGGTTTCTGAGCTGGAGCTCTCCAAAGGCAGGAAAAAGAAGAAAAGAAGATGGAAATACCTAGTAGCGGTCCTTCTTTCTCTCCTTTGTGCTCTCCAGACCTCCCGTGTTGCTACTGTGTGTAGCATACCTGTAACCCTAGCATGCTGGGAGGCTGGAGCAGGAGAATCATGAGTTCAAGTCCAGTCTAGGTAACTTAGCGAGACTCTGTCTAGAAATAAAAAATAGAAACAAAACTAGAACTGGGGATGTAGCTCAGTGCAAAGGTCCTAGGCTGAATACTTGGTATCACTAAAACCAAACCAAACCAAATTAAACCAACAAAACCCCCGAAGATAACAGAGGTAGTCAACATGTGTTACTCTTGCCTTTGCTTCGTCCCTGGTGATGAGGAAACTGGTATCTCACAGTCACGGCACACTTCAGCCTCCTAATAGATGCTTAAAAGTATATCTTAAGTGAGTAGATAGGTGACGCAGGGGAAGATTAGCCTGGAGAAGACATGAGCAACGTATCTTATTAGTGACACACACGCCCCAGAACCTGGAGATCAAAGTCAGCCCTGCTGTGCGGACTTCAGGGACAGGGTGAAAAGAAAGAGGCAGAGGACCTGCAGCACCATGTGTTGTGAGATGAACAAACCTGTGGGGCCGAGTTGGCCCAAATCTGGGGTGTTAACAATCCCCACTCTGCTTGACATGAGTTCTAGGGCATTTTTTATTGTTTACTACTCCTTTTAATTAAGTGATAAGTAAGTAATTTTTGTATATTTCAAATACTGAGTGCTTTCCTTAACTTCAGCAAAGCAAACTTTGGTTCTCAGCAAGCAACGGGAGCCTTCTTCACGGAGGCAATCGGCGTTTCCCTGACATGGGATGCTCTGTTCCAGACCTGCCCATCAGTGGCTTCTCCTTGTCTTCCAGTCTCAGCTCACAAGCTATTTCCTTCAAGAGGACATCCCAAGCAATGGTCATGGTTCTTTCCCATCAGGTCACTCTTTCTATTTCATTCACAGCGCTGATTACCGTCTGTGTATGTGGATCGTGTCCTCCGAGTTGTGTAATCAATCTGTGTCCATCAACTTATATAAATGGATAGAGAAGATGTGTACACACACACACACACACACACACTCACTCACACAGCCTGAAAAAGAAGGAAACTCTGTCACTTCTGACAAAATCAGTAGACCTGGAGGGCGTTAAACTAAGGGGCAAAATGGAATAAGCTAGGCACAAAGAAAAAGATACTATATGATCTTACTCATATGTGGAATTTTAAAAAGGCGAACTCATGGAAGTAGAGAATAGAGTTATCAGGGTTTAGGTAACACATGGGGCAGAAAGGAGGCAGGTTATAAAGTCTGAGTCGCCCAAGGTGAATTATTTCTGGAGAGCCATATTAGTTATAAAGCCTGTGATTAGCAGTACTGTACTGAATAGTTAAATTTTTCTAAGAGCTTAGGTCTATGTTAAGTATTTTGCCACTAATCATAGTGATAAGTGGGTAAAAGGAAATTTGGGAAAGTTATGGATATGTCTGTTCCTCCCCAGCTCAGGGAGCCTAAACATGTGCAACGATTTTCCTGCAATCATACCTCCATAAACTGTAAGTAGGTGGCGAGATACACAGGGAGGTAAAGCAGGTTATTTACATACAGTTCTCAGAAGACAGAGAAAAGCATTTTCTTACCACATGGTTATAGTGAGAGAATATGATAAAAATGACCAAAAATCATTGGGAATTTATCAAATTATTTTAAACTTCTGTCCAAGGGAAGGTGTTGAGGCAAAGGAGTGCCAGCCAGCTTAGCTAGCTCACATTTGGCTGTTTTCATCCATCTTATAGGTCTGAATACCATAAGAGAACAACCTTCAAAACGCATACACCTTCCACCAGGGCACCCACCCATCCCGGGGCCCTGCAGTACCTTCGTCAGCCGGGAAGGTGGGGCACCCACCCCAGCCTTTCTCCCTATTTCTATGAGGACTTTCGTGTATGTTGAGTCCAACGGCTCCAACAGGAAGAAAGCATGCTGAGAATAATAACTCTTCTTGCACATATTTAGTACTTCTTAAGATCAACAGATGTCCTTTATGTAAACAATTTCCCCACAGTGATATGTTTGGAAGGTATCTGTGTGTATTTCTTAGAACTTTTCCTTAGGTCCAGGCTACCTTGGGCGACCTTTGTTGAGAGACAGATTCATAGAATCATATTTCCCTTCAATAGGAAACTTAGTGTTCATCTGTGGCTGAAATATGAATGAATAATAATAAGACGATAGTAATGGTGATCACACAGATAATCCCTACCTCGCTTTCTTACCTCCCCGCGTCATCCTCCAAGTGCTTGAACTGCTCTAGGGACGGGTACTCATATTTACACAAATGGGTCCATCACATGAATGTATGAGTAAGAGAATATTATCTCACTTTAGCCCCAGAATGTTTGTCATTTCTTTACATGAGATGGCTGAGGTTGTTCCCTAGCTCAGAAGTTGCACTGTCTGGTAAGCGTAGGTGTCTGAGTTCAGGTACGTGGGTGCCCGTGTGTGGGTGAGCGTGTGTCCGAGAATGATTTGTGAGCACACCTGTGTGGGCGGGCAGGTGTGGTAGGGATGTCCAGGTGTGGGTGTGCATGTACAGTAAGGGTGTACGGGTGAATGTTCTTGTCCAGTTCCATGTTTTATGATACCTTCAATTCATTCATCTTGAAGCAGTTCTTTTCCCCTGTCCTACTAAGTTACTCCCCGGCTAGTCCTTCCTGAATGTCTTGGAGGAGGAAGAATAATTAAGTTATGAAGTAGACAGCAGGGAGTAGTTGTGCAGGCTACAGGGTCCGCAGCAGGAAGAAATGGCCCCGGTGGGGCTGCATTGGTGAAAGGTTAGGCTGTGCCTAGAGGGAGAAAGAAATGACAGGGAAAGATGAAAGTCTCCCCAAGCACACCGGGTCCCGGCATTCGTCAGGGATCAGCACCGTGCCCGTTTTTTAGACCTTGGGCAGCGCACAGATTAGTGCGATGGACGCACTTTCAGCTTTTATTCTGACCAGAGCAGAAAGAGTATATATGCAAAGCGATCGCTATGGAGAAAAGTCCATTTAAATGGTTTTGTTTCCTTTCTGTCTCCAACATTCTGTTTGATTCTTGTCGCTCGGAGTTGTTTCTAGGATGCTACACTGATAGCATCTGCCTGCGATTCTCAGCCAGAGAGTGATACCGAAGCCACACTCCACAGCCCACAGGATCCTGAGCAGGGCATCAGGGACAAAGCAAGCAGCCGCTTCCACGGGAGGACGAATAGAGAGAGCGCCCTCTTGTGGAACTGAGCGCAGGGTCTAATCTGCCTGGTAACAGGCTGGCTCTGGCAATTCTTTCCAAGGATGGATATTTTTCCTCCATGGATTTGTGTTGCAGATATTCCTAGAAGATTCTAAGTACAATTCCTGGCTGCTTTTAATATCCATAAACAGCTGTTGATCTCGAGTCAATGTGCAGTTTAAAAAATTAGAGAGCGAGAATGGGAGGAAGAGAGAGGCTGTGAATTATATCCCAAGCAGGCACATTGCCATTATTTTCATATTTGGGGGCAAAGGCTTTCAATATAGTTTTGTAATTAGATCTGAAAAAGAAAAAAAGAAAACTACCTCTGCACCTGAATAGGAATTAAGAAAACCCCAGGTGGTTTGGGGCTATTTTTAGTCTTGATTAATTATTCGGCCAAGGTAATTCCACGCTCAGCAGCTTATTTGGAGGAGGCATGACAGCTGGTCTCCCAGGGCAGCCTCGGGTCACAGCCGACATCTTCATGATGAAACAGTGCTCCCGCCGCGCCTTCGGGGGGCATAGGGTGGCATGTCCCGCGAGGCTGGTGCCAGCTTTGCCAGCCTGGGATCGGCAAGTGGAGGAGAAACTGCTGATTCAGGGGCCTTGCGGACAAGGCCGATCTCAGCACGGTGAAAATAGGTCACTAATGACACGTGGCACGGGGCCAGAACACAGCAGCCGGGAGGGCTGAACGGTCTGCTGGAGGCGAGCTCTGTTTTATTCCAACTCCAGAAAGCAAGCGCTCTGCTTTATTTAAAAGAAGCACGAGGTTGCAGAACTCGTATGCCAGGGTTATGGTCATGCCCACCCCCACCTTCATCTTCTTAAGCGTTCAAGTTCTTTGTTTCAGCGGAGCCCCTTTCCAGTCCCGTGCACCGCAGTAACGCCGGGCCTCCGACTTCACTTGTGGACAGCTAAGCTGATGTGATTCTCTGTTTGTCATCTAAGCAGCAGGGCACAAGATCCACGCAACGCTGCTGTGAGCCTCTCTGACTCCTTACGTGCCGAGACTGAAGTGGTTCTGGCCCATCCAGTCCGTGCCACATGGGTCCGCATGAAGCTGCCTCTGTGTTTCTGGGGGAAGGGCTCTGGTGTTGCCGTTGTGTGAAAAAATATTGTTTTACTTCACCTTGGAACCTGTGCAACTTTAATGTCTGTTAACCAGCTGATAAGCAGGAAGGGAAAAAAGGACATTAAAGCCGGGGTAGACGGTGAAGGACTCAGTGAACCTTTACTCTCTAGGAATCACCCCCTGGGGTCCTCAGCATCCTTGCCAGCCAGTTCAGTAGAAGCCATTCATTCATTTGTACAGTCATTCATTCATTTTTTCCACAAACAACTCCTTGGAGATGCACTTTGTGTCAGGCACTGTACTGTGAGTGGGCACACTAACGAAGAAAACGTAGTCTCAGTCTTGGGATTGGTGTTTCCCGGTGGCCCCCACAGTTCCCTTAAGAAGGAGAACTGCGGAGAGGAATGATTGACTGGCCTGGTGTGAGGCAGAGAGGAGCTCAAGCCAGTGATTCCTGAGGCAGAGTGAGTGCCAGTGTCCCCTAGATAGTGTGTTAAACTCAGATGGGGCCCCACCTTCTTGGTTCTGGCTGATTAGGTTGGTGAGAGGTGCTCAGACGTGTGCGGCTCTCACTAGCTCTGCGGGGACCCTGATGCCGCTGGGCCAGACGTCCAGTTTTCCCTTGGGTTAGGCAGGTCAACAGAGGCCCGAACACTGCCTCTCATAAACCATCGCCATTTTCTCCACTAGACTATCAGCGTTTTAAGGTAGGGATTCTGAGCGTTCATCTCTGAATTTCCAGACTCCAGTAAAAGCTTACCAGAGAGAAAATACTCATTAGTGGTTTTTGAAATAATTGCTTATTAACTAAACTATTAGCTGATTTTTCTTCGTTTTTCAGCTGATCTTATTAAAACTGAGGTGGGTTATAGGAGATGCTTTGCTGAAGGTTTAGAATTACCTCAAATGGGATATTGGTTGCATGGAATGTAAATGATGTAAGGAATGTTTAAAGACACAGTGAAGTCAGGAGAAACTAGGCAACGTGCTCTCTTCGGGGGTAGCTCAGGTCAGATGAGCAGAGCCAGGCTTTATAAAGGGGCTGGGCGGGGAAAGGTGGGCACTAACGTGAACAAGGTGCTTTCCTCATTTTTTCAGTTCTGTGGTGGTGTGAGCGGATCCTGACAACTCGTCAGGACTCTTCCTACTAAGAATCCTACAGAGCAGGGTAAGAAATGGTGCTTGTATCAGAGAAGAACTTTCAGCATGGTACATGACTTGGGGACTGTCAGAGTTACTTTTCTCATGGCTGAGACAAAGTACCTGACACAGTTAAAGAAGGGAAGGTTTATTTAGCTTACAGTTTGTGGTTTCAGCCCACAGATGGCTGACTCCAAGGCGAGGTGGGACAGCAAAGAGGCACCACTAAGGAGAAACGGTCCGAGGCAGGGCAGGGAGGAGGACGTGAAGCGGGAACCCACCCAGCCCTGTATCCCGTCCAGGCTGCAGCGCTTGTGGTTGGTGCCCCCCACACCCAGGGCGGGCCTTCCTATTACTCACACTCGGAGCTATGCTAAACCGACCAGTGGGCTAAGTTAGTTATCACACATCCTCAATCCACACTCACACACCCTAAGACCAGCCACCTCCGGAAAGCCCCAGCTGTGAGCGCATGAGGCCTTGGGGCACATCTCGGTGTACACCATAACAGGGTCAGTCACACAGCACGGAAATGTGTGTGTGTAGCCCTGGGAGATCAGCTCCTGCGAATCCCCTACTTTGGGTTCTGTTTGTTTGTTTCGCTGTAGCACAGGGGAAAGTGCAACGTGATGTGACCCGGTCGGGAGCCCCCTCTCCCAGGACTTTACTCCAGCTGTTAGGGCTTCTGTCCTCCTTGCTCCCCACCTTACTTTTTGCACACAAGCAGCACCGTCTTGCTGGTTGTTTCCTGTACCAAGTGTGCCTCCTCTGGTTTCCAAGCCTTTCTCAAGCTGCCCTCCTGCACGGAATGTCTCCCTCTACCCATGAGGGTGATGAGCCTGAGCTATCTTTTACAACGTCATTTAGCAGATCTCTTTGGGCATCTTTCTTCTGGCTGCTCATAATATCCACAAATACCTCCACCACTCAATCACTTATTCACTCAAAAATTACCTGCAGAGTTCCCACTATATGGTGGGCATTATGCAAATTACTGGAAACACAGAGATGGAGATAGCATTGTTCTAACGCTTACACAGCTCACTGTTTAGAGCAAGGGCACAGGCAAGCAGCAAGGAGCCGAAACAGACCACCAAGTCCTCCAACAGGAATAAGCATCGGGGCCCATGGAAACAGAGAGACAGGGCGCCTAACCACAGCTGAAGCATCAAAAAGCGCTTTGTAGATGACATATCATTTTGCTCAAGACCTAAAACGTTACATAGAATTTAGCTAAGGAGATGGTGAAATTGCTTGTCAGGGGGAACCCTGGCATTTGCGAAGGCTGCTATGTGTTTATGTGGCTGGCTGCAGACCAAGACCTTGGGGCCTGACACTATGTTTTCTTCGTTAGTGTGCCCGCTCATAGTACAGTGCCTGACACAGTGCATCTCTAAGAAGTAGTTTGTGGAAGAAATGAGTGGATAACTGAACAAATGAATGAATAAGTTAGCTTTTACTGAACTGGCTGGCAAGGAGACTGATGATCCCGGGGATGATTCCTAGAGAGTGAAGGTTTACTGAGTCCTTCACTGTCTATCCTGGCTTTAATGTGCTTTTTTCCCTTTTTGTGCTTATCAGTTGGTTAACAGACATTAAAGTTGCATAGGTTCCAATGTGCAGGTGCGTTTAATATCCTGGGTACAATTGTTGGTATGGTTTCCATTGCAGCAGCAAAATGCTCCAACCCAATCCTTTGAAAACAAATGTGCAGATTCTGAGAAAAGAATTGATGCAAACAAGTTTGGAACTGACTGTGCATTTTAGTATTGCTTAAAGTCTCACTAAATCATGCTATGTTCTCAAAAGTAGGTCTTTTTGTGATGGAACAAACACCCATTGTTGTCGCTGCCACTGTGGCCGCCTCTCAGAATGCTCTACCATTCTGGGAACACCGGGCGGTTGCTCCGGCCCACACTCCTGCCCACTCATCATCAGGGAGCTCTGCCTTCTTGAATAACCTTGGGAAAATGGGAAATGATTCATTTGAAGCAAAAGGGTGATTTATATTTTCTGAATGACGGATAGTAATGGAAGAACTAACTCCTAAGAGACTTGCAGAGGAGTTTGGGAAAGGCGTGGTGCGCATCTCTGAGTACTGGGGGTTGCTTTAGTGTAAGGGGCCTGGCATCAGAGTGGGGGAGGCCAGCGAGTGGGAGAACCCGAGTGACCTAGCTGGGGAAGTTGCGTGCTCGTCCTCTCTGCCAGGACTGCGTGGCTGATGGCTGACTGCAGATGGGTGCTCATCAGTAGCTCAGGGCTAACCGTGCCTCGTAACAGTGCGTCCCGGCAGCAGGTGAACAGCAGAGACATCTGCAGCATTTAAAAAAATACCAGCTCTAAGGCTGCATCCTACGAGTTTCCGACTTATTTGGTGTGGGATAAAATCTAAGGGTTCAATGTAATTTAAAGGTCCCTGGGTGATTTTAATTGAAAGCCGAGGTTAAGACTACTGTAATTGGCCGTCGTAGACTAGGACACCCTCATGCCAACCAGGAAGTGGCTCCTTGATTACGAGCTGTCCCCCCCCATGATCTCTGTTCTGAAAAAAAGAAGGGAAGGGAGAGTGAGGATAATTAAGGGTTTAGTGTGATCCTTTTAAGCCCCAGGCTAGAGAGGCTTTAGGAAACCAGATTACATGCACAGTCCTCGGCATTACTACCCTTGGAACCCAAAGGAGAATGGGGCAAAGGGAAACAGAGCTAGAAGTTTTAAATGGCAAGAGGTGGGCTACCAGCAAGAGGGCTGCAGCAAGTCTCAAAACATGACTAGCAAAAAGCTCGGTGATCGGACAGAGGGGCTGTGGTGTGAAAATGGAGAGGAGTGAGAGGCAAGCACTGGAGAGAGGCGGCTGTGGAGAGAG